>JAQGBH010006323.1:0-12706 GCA_034698265.1 Sminthurinus aureus | reverse complement strand
AAGAGAAATGGCTATTACTCTGGCTAAGAGAAATTGCCATGATTAGGAGTAGAGTAAAGCAAAGAAACATCGAGTGCCAAACGAAACCACCGCAAAGTTATGCACTAAAGGTTGGATTTTGGCTACAAGTGAGCTTTTGTAGCTGAATGTGAAGCTTTTTGAAAGGGGCAAAGATTTTTGATCACCGGATACGGATTTTGTAGATATGTTATGGTTTCCCGTCATTTGACGGGCGTTTTTACTTGTATATCATAATTAAGATACAAATCTTGTATTTTTTGTATTAAAACATTATAAAATTATATTACTGTAATAATGAATACATAAAAACGTGATAATCATTAATTACTATTATTTTATCATTGTGTTTTTTTTCCTTGTAGAAATGTAAAAAGAGAGACGAATGTATCAAATTTTTCTGGACTTGGTAATAGTAGTAGTAGTAGTAGTAGTGGTGGAGGTAGTAGTAGTAATACCACACAAAGTTCGACAATAATTCCAAAAGTTGAATCTGTTCCTGTCACTCAAGGAGTTGGAATGAATAATCCTCAATCCAATTACCAACAACAAACAATGCATTCTCATCAGCAACAACAACAGCAACAAACAAATCCTTTATTAAGACCACCATTTCCGGGTATGCCTTTTGCTGTTTATTTTAGTATTATTTATTTTTTTATGAATAAATTCCAGTGTGATTTTTTTTATCAACTGAACTATACATTATACACCACAAAATTGTATTATGTACATACAACTCTTAAAAATTTCTATAAAAAAACACTATACATGACTTTTTGTCATTTTGGTTTGTTAATGATCCAACAGTTCCTCAACCTCCACCTTATCCTGGTCAGTTAAATCAACAACAATTACAACAAAATCAGCAACAACAACAACAACTACAACAAAATCAACAATTGCAACAAAATCAACAGCAGCAACATCAACAACAATCGTCTACACTTCCTCCACCGCCTTATCCTGGGCCACCACCTGGAATTCAGGTAATAATAAAATTTGACATCATTTTTAAGCATTTTTTCTTTTTATGTTTTTCTACTACTAAGTTAATCATTTTTTTTTAATGACATCCTGCTTATGTTTTTCTGTGCTCTCACCAATGAAAATAATATTCATTTTTACGTACATACATACATGCGAGATTAATCGCATAAATCGATGGCTAGTCTATAACATTTTTAATACTAAAACGATGAAGTAGAGAATAATTATTTTATACAATCGAACGATTATGTAAAGTTAAAAAGAACATTAATTAGTTGAATTTCGAACATGGTACATGTCATGTATTTTTTTACATTTTCAAATAGGATAGTATGACATGTCGGATTTATTACGACAACTCTATAATAATATTATAATGAAATATGGTTTTTGTAGGATCATCTACAACCATATAATTATATAACATCTATTGCTAATATTAACAACGACAACAACAAATAAATAAATACATAGTAACCAGCTTCTATATATATATTATATCAAATAACAGTAATAACAGCATAAATTTGCTTTTATTGAAAGCTAGTAACAGTATTTTTCTTTAAGTATGTAACTAGATGCAGATTTTTATTCTTCTTACTTCACATTGTCTTCAGTCTTTTATTATTTATTTTTTGTGTGAATTGTTTTTGAAATTCAACGTGTACTAAAAACGTAGATTTTGTATTCAACTTTGAGTTTGTTTTTTGACTTGTTGATTTTTTTTTTCCTCGTCTCTTTTAAGTCTTGTTTGTAGTTTGATGTTTTTCACATTTCACATATTATTTTCAAAATTGCTGTTGCAAAATTCGGCGATATACATTATAAGTACATATTATGTATATGTATTATGAAAATATTTTTTGTAAAAAAAGACGGCAAAAAGAAAGAGATCTCAGTTAAATCAGTTAATCAGATCTCATACAAATCCAGTAAAATTTGAAATTCTTATTTATTTACTTTTTTAATGAAGGCTTTAAAAATTAGAATTTTCTTCTTTGGGCTCTTTACATATATTCTTGTCTGCTATGTGTTAGAGAAATTTTATAACAATATTATGAAAAAAGTTAAAGTTAATGAATATATAGATTACAGATCTTATACCTATATATAATATATACATGATGGGTGATATTTTTGTAAAAACGAGTTAATTTATAAAATCTAAAACAATCAAATCTCTATACCATATACTCTATCATACTCCATAGTACATGTATTATTTCAAGTATATATTTTATAGTATGTATACAGACTTTTTGTGGTAGTATACTATAGTAAAACGAGACGTTTTTTTTTTAATTTTAAATTAATGAAAAATTGAGAACTTGAGAAAGACTTGTAATTTTTTGTGTATATATAAGAAAACCTCTCTAATAATTATTGTAATAAAATTAGATGGGGATTAGAAATGGTGGTGGTATGAGCATGCAGTCAATGCCTTCTATGAGCATGGGACTGAAGAGTGCTCAAATGAGTTGCAATGTTGGTGGTCAACAGCAACAACTTAGGCCAACTCATCATATGCCATCTTCTATATCTTCTTCATGCAATCCTCTTATGTCTCTACAGCGTAGACCACTTCTTCTCCAGGTAAAATAGCGCTGATCTTTACAACTGCATTTTCTTGTCCTGCTTGTGTGTGTGTGTCTGTCGTTTCCTCCACTTGGTTATCAATGTAATAATGAGTTTATATTATGTGCTTGTAAAAGTGCTGTGAAGCTCGAAGCTCGATGATTTGTTTTTACTCATAACACGAATAATTTTTCAATACATAAAATATAATGTCTATTATTAGCTTTTGATAATAGTTATTGTCATTTTGAGTTTCATCATCTTTTTTATGTACTACTTTAAGTAAAAGAATGTAGTTTAAATTGGAAGGAAAAAGTATTTCAGAGTTCCAACAGATTTTGAAACGGAATACAAAATTTTGTAATTCAAAGACAAAGGCTTAGTTTTTTTTTGTTTTGCATATTGTGTATGATAAATAAATAATGGAACCACTGCTTTTATGTATTGTAGTTTGTAGTAAGTATTTATAAATGATGCATCATCACAGCCTTTTTTTTAAGTAAAGTAGTGCATGGCATGCAACATAATATGAAATATAATACATTTTATCATACTGTTGATTTTTATGTTGTCCCTGACGTGTATTAACGTTTTAATGTATTCAATGTTGTATAATATGTTATGTGAATGTCGTATGTTCTTATAGTTTTGTTCATCGTCAATCGTCACTATAATGCTATGTTTTTATTTGTGTATAATTTTAAAATATTTTTTGAGTTTCAAAATAGAAAATATATAAAACGATTTACAAATAATTGAATTAATTTGGTATACTGTTTGGCAAAATATTTGTTTTAGGAACAACCACTACTATTAGAAGATCTCTTAGAACAAGAAAAAAGAGAACAACAGAGACAAGGACCTAATATGGGATCTTCTAATGAAGGTATTATTTATGAAATTCAAAAATTCATTAAAGTAGTATGTATAATGTATAGAGAGTATGCCAAATAGTCACATGTACTTATCATACAACATACTGTAATATCAAAATAAAAATGATGATGTAATCTTTTCCTTATTTATTGTTTTACAGACTCCGTCACTGGCCCATTTTTAAGTGACATCGATTTTGAAAGACTAAAAGCTGATGTTTTTTCTACGTCAAATCTCCCTGTTAGTTTATCTCCTCCTAATGTTCCAGGTATAGTAGTTTTTCATCTTTTGTATTATATGAAATATTATATCTATATTTCTTGTGATTTTATATTTAATATACAATATTAAACCAGTAGTTTTTAGAGTAACTCGCCAAATTGTAAAAGACAATAATGTATATACCATGTGTATATAATATATTAGATTATATGGTAATGAATTTTAAAGGTACATCGACTAGAACTGTATCAAATTGTATTGTTCATATAATATATATATACATATATAATATACAGTTTCTCGACTTTTTTTTATGTTATAGGACAAATATTACCTCCACAAGTTCAACAACAACAACAACCAGGTGGAAAATTTAACAGAGGAATGCCTCCTACTCAACTAAACCAAACTCAACCAGGAAGTGCAGATTGGCAAGTAGATAATAGAAATATGAATCAACATATGGAACAACAACATAATTCTATTCCACTCCATCCAGCGTTAGCCCAATCTAGTACATCCAATCCACCTAGTATCTCCTCTACATCAAATAACAACACTAATAGAGGACCTCCAACAAATTACCCACAACCGATGCCAGCTCCTCCAACGCCTCCTGAACATCCCACAACGGAACAAGATAGACAAATGCAAGTACAATATGAACAATGGTTATTCCATCAACAGAAAGTATTGGCCACACAACAAAAGAATTTGGAAACTGAAGTTGGAAAGTTGAGAAAATCTAAAAAGGTATGTATATTATACACATATTATAACATTAAAATAAAACATTGTTATCCTGTTGTGCTATTATCTATTAATTTTTAATTTTTTCAGACGTTATAATACATGTATACGTATATATTATTATGTGTGATAGAATATGAAAATTTTTGATAACTTGTATTATGTATTAATAATTTAATGAGCATTTTATATTTTATATTATTATTATATCAACATTTGCAGTCACTTAATAGTAAATTAAGGCAACTGAAAAAGAATAATGGAGAACTAAATGAACAAGATTCTATGGAACTTCAAAGAATAAATAGAGAATTATCTGTACTTCAAAAACAATTGGATCAATCTCGAAAACAAAATAAACAACATGCTGTGTTAACACAGGTAATAACATTAATAGTTATAATAATCATTATTAGTTGATTTAATTATTTGTAACAAATATTTTAATGTAATAATTGCATCAGGTACAAAATAATAATAATAATTATTTTTATCATCATTGTTTCAATAATAATTTATTCAATTTATTGTACTAATGTACATTTTAGGATTATCGGAATAAACATCAAAAGCGTCAACATTTAATGGGAAATCCTCAAAATCCACAACCATCACCTTTAGGACCTACATCACATACAACATCACCATTAAATTCTCCAATAATGAGTCCATCTCCAAATATGACAGGTGGTCCAGTACCTTCTCCTTTGATGCAACATTCTCCAATGGCAAGTCCATTAACTCCTAGTCCAGGTCCAATGTCAAATTCATTATCTCAAACTTCACCTAGAAGTTCTCTTGGACAAACGATGCATCATCTACAACAAGATGATAGACCATTTAGTCCGAGTAATAATGATAATACGATGAGAAGTCTTACTTCACCGCAAAATAATCAAAATCAAAATCGTATGGCTCCACAACAAAGTAATACTCAATTACGTATGGGATCTCCTATTGGTCAAAATCCAAATCAATCAGGAATGATGCAACAACAACAACAATCAAATATCCATATGGGTGGTAATAATTCAAATATGATGATGGTTCGAGGAGGAGGAATGAATATGAATCCAAATATGCAAAACATGCAACGTCCAATGTCCTCTTATATTGACAATCAAAATACTATGCAAATAAGAATGAGACCTACGGGTCCTCCTGAACAAATGAGGTATGTCACATAGTATATTATGTAAATCAAATAATTGATCTTTTGACATTTATTATAAAACATAAAACACATAATAATATATTATTATGATTATGTATAGTTTATATAGAATATAAAATACAAAACAAGTACCAAATTAAAAATGATGATAATAATAATAATGTGTTTTTTTTTGTAATAATAATTTTATTTTCAAAAAAATAAAACAAAAATAAAGAATGATGGGACCTGGTTCACAAAGATTTCAACGTGTTGGTAGTATGAATCAAGAATTAATGTTACGTGCAAGACCTCATCAAACGCAGTTTCAGAATCCAAATCAACAACAAATGATGATGTCACCTGGTGGACAACATTATATTGGTCCACAAAGACCTTTCCCTAATCAAGTTCCAATGCCAATGAATTCAATGGGCCCTTTAGGTAGTCCAATGGGACATGTGTCTCCTGTATCTTCACCAATGCGAAGACCATCTGGATCAGGAAGTGTTGGAGTAGCAAGTCCATTAGAACCTCAGAGACCACAAAGTGTAGAAAATCCATTAACACCAAGAAGTATGGGTAGTGGTCCAAATACTCCAATTTCGGCATCTACTCCTCCAGAAGGACCACCTCCAAGGTAAGCAAAAATTATAGAATAACTGAAGAATACAAAGCTGTCTTCTATGTATGTACATACAAGACTTTTTGTTAGTACATAGACAAAGTAAATGATTGCAGCAGGTATTAAAAATTAAATAATCATTTTATGTTTACTTATATTATACTATAATAATATAATATATAATATTTAAACAGGTCATATTCATCTGAACCACGACCTTCTCCAGTTAATGTTGGAATGCAAATTCATCAACAACATGTATCCAATCCTACTGGTGCCGATGGTTCACAAACATTTCATACATTGGAAAATTTACAACCTCAAGATCCTGGATTAATTTCCCATGGAATGCAAAATTACCACAATGTTTCAACATATCCATCTACAATGACAACAACAACACATTCCATGTCTGACTATGGAAATAATACAGGGGGTGGAGGAGGTGGTGGTGGTGGAAATCATCAAATATTACCGTATCCAACCTTTTCTTTTTTTGATGGACCAGGGCTTAAATTTGGTCTTAAAGGAGGATCACCATTTTTTCAACCACGTAAGTAACTATCAAGATTGAAATTTATATCTATATCTATATCAATGTATAATAATTAATATAGAACTAGAAATAATTATTATGAATATTCAAGTTGATAAAAAATCATGTAATGTGTGTATATTTGAGTAAATACATTGGGTAGATTGTACATTGTAAGCTTATAAATGAAATGCTTATCTCATACTTTGCACAAATGTGAGTCCAATAATGTGAATGTATTTCATTATTTTAGAACACGGAGATTCTCCTGGTCCATCAACTACAAATCATGAAGTACAAATTTCATCAAATTCAACTGCTGAATTAAATAGTAATACACCAACAACAACAGTAACGGAAATTGTAAATGGAAGTCCATCTTCACATGGATCTTCACATGGACCAAATATTGTTACAGAACAAACAGGTCCAGCTTTAGTTGAAAGTAATATGACTAATAATTCTGAAGGATCATTAAATCATACAATAAGTGACAATGATTCCACAAGTGTTAGTGGTTGTAATAGTAGTAATAGTAATAGTAACAATAATAATAATAGTCCTGTAGTAGTAGCAGGAGCATCGACGAGTATAAAACATGAAGTACAAATTCCACTAAATTCTGAAATAAATACTTGTACACCAACAACAGTAACTACTGAAAGTAATCAAAGTAACACAACTAGTGCTAGTGTGCCTACGACTTCTACTTCTCCTCCTACATCTATTAAAACTTCAACATCTACATCAAGTATTGTTACTGCTGTTAGTACTACTACTACTTCTTGCTCTACTCTTTCCAATACTTTAGTGTCAAATTGTGATGATAGCACTACTACTACCACCGCTACTTCAAGTACAGTCACTACTACTACTGCCAGTGATAGTATCCCAACAGAAACAACATCTAAAAATACTGTCTCAACGGAGAATGTCCAGAGAACTCCAGTAACCCCTACTACAACAACACCTACTACTACTTCTAGTAGTAGTAGTAGTAGTCAACCGCAACAAATTTCAATAATTAAAGAAATTAAATCAGAAACTGTAGAACCCGTTCTTCCGACATCTGAACAAAAGCAGAATATTGTTGCTACTACTACTACACCTACATCTACATCACTACCATCAATACCGCCATTATCAACAGCAGCAGCATCAACAACAACGGTGACAACATTTTCAACAGCAGCAGAAAATATAACATCCTCTAATTCCCAAATGGTTTTTGTCACCACAGCTGCTACCATGAGTCACTTACCACTGATGAGTAATGATAAAAAATTAGATACCATCAGAAATCCATCCTCAACATCAACAATATTTGAAAAAGATACAACAGGCACGGTTGATAATGAAAATGTCAATATCAAAAAAGAAGTTGTTGATATTAAACCTTGCATAAATTCGTTCAGTAATCCAGATACTAATACTAATACCACTAGTGTTAGTGATATAAAAAAGGTGGTCATGGTTTCAAAATCTGGTAATGTGCAATATATAGTAACAAGTGGACAATATGTGAATAATATGTTGATACCTACAGCATTGACTACAACAAGTAATTTTCTACCTCCGTTGTCTACTGTTTCATCATCATCATTGCTATCTAGTCAAACAACTACTGAAAAAAATCCAATACAAAATATAATGACTACTCAATCTTTAACAACAAATAAAGTAGAATTACCACCAACGAGTATACATCAAGCTAACGTTCTAGGAGGATTCCGACCAAATAAAACACAAGTAATTTCACAACTACTGGAACAAAATCGGCTAGTTCCAATTCAAACGATTCAATCATTTGATACATCAAAGTTACAAAACATATCACACGTTCAAGGAACACCCTCAGTTTCTTTGGCATCATTTGTGGCAGATTCCATGAATACTTCCTCTCTTCCCTTTCCTCAGACTTCAAAAACAAATGTGACACACGGAAATTTGATGAATGCTTCTGTATATACTGTGTACAGTCGCCCTGAAATGAAAAATGTTGCGGGTAATACTCATACGAATTTAACTGCTGTACTTTTAACATCTCCAAGATTTACAACTTCTATAAGTAGCCAGCAACAACAATTGCAACAGAATCAGCAGCCAGAACAACAACAACAACAACAATTACAACAAAATCAGCAACAACAACAATTACAACAAAATCAGCAACAACAACAATTACAACAAAATCAGCAACAACAGCAATTACAAAAAAATCAGCAGCAACAACAACAACAATTACAAAATCAGCAGCAACAACAACAATTACAAAATCAGCAGCAACAACAACAATTACAAAATCAGCAACAACAACAACAATTACAAAATCAACAACAACAACAACAGCTCCAGTATATTCAACAACTTCAACAACTTAGTCAACAACAACATACTTCACAGAATCAACAACAAATGTCACAAAATCCACAACAGATGCAACAAAATCTTCAAGTGCAGCAAGGAATAGCTGGTACACCAATAAAAGTAACTCAAGCTGGAGAATCACAAAATGCTCTACTAAAACAATTGTTACAAAATACTGGATGTGCAAGTATGAGCCAATCTCAAACAGATAATACAGGATTTTCTTTAACATCTTTTACAAAAGCAAGACCGTCACCAACCATTTCATCTCAATTATCTGAAGCTGCATCTAGAATTCCTCAGCCGACACCTCCAGTTATTCGATCACAAACAGGTACTCCACAACAACAGCAACAACAACAAGAACAACTACGTCTTCCAGTTAAAATTGAAGTTCGAGTTTCTGAAAGTATGTGTAAGATTACAAGTTAAATATATTACTACTAATATTATACTATACTAGTAACACGTAAAGTATACTTTATTCTTTTGATGATTCACATAGAAAAACAAATTGTTTATTTTTCTTTTGTAGTTTAAAATATTGCTTAAATTTTCTCTTACCATATTCTTTACTGTAAATTGTAGATTCATCCACACAACAGCAGTCCGTACAACAACAATACACAGTACAATCATCTACTTCTACTCCACCAGCTCCTTTACCTCCAGCAACCATTCAAATTAAAACTGAGGGAGTAAAACCGGGAACTACGTTTTCTACAATTAATACACTAACTGATCAAGTTGCATCACAATCACAACCACAGCAAAAACAACAACAACCACAGCAACAACAACAACAACAGCAACAACAAACTATTAAACCACCAGATGTTTTTAGTACAATGCCATCCACACCAAATCTTTCCACGATGACTCCTTCGGTTATTAGTACATCAAGCATAACTACAGCTGTTAATACATCTATCGGTAGTAAGAGTGGAATCACAAGTACATCAACAACGAGTACATTAGTGAAAGAAGTTATCCCGACAACTGATATTGCAATGAATGATAAAAATTCTTTGGATACGATTTCCACTATGGGTAAGATAATTTTTTTTTAACAAAAGAGAAACTTTCATTGATATTATATTATACATAAACATAAATATTATATTAAAAATTAAAATTTGAAGTAACATTAGTATTTTTTTTTCATTTACCCTTCAATTGAGTATATAGTATCAAAATAGAAGAATTTCAATTAATTTTTTAATGTCTTTTCTATTCTTATATAACACACACAAATAGAAACTAAAAAAGCAGATGATGAGGTTAAAAAAGCTAAACGTCGACAGTATCAAGCTAAAAGAAGACAAAGCATGGGAAAAGAACATACAACGCCGAAAAAACGAGTTCGAAAGGGTTCTAAATTGGAAGAAGACTATGATAGTTACATGGAGAATTTAATTACTCAAATACGGCAACTTCCACCAGTTGGTATCCAAGAGCCAGAATTAGGAAAAAATTACAATGTTTGTAATGTGTTTGGAGCTGGAGATTACTCTAAACTTAATACTAAAGGTTATATTTTACAAAATGGAGATCTTATGGGTTCTCTTGGTCATGCAACGTTGAGTAATAATTCAGACTATTATAGTAGTAGACCCTTTGGTCCCGACATTCCACTTTCCACAGTTACAAAGCAAGGACCAACACAAAGAGGATTTTATAATCAAGAATTTGGTACGGCAAGATTATCATCTTTTGGTAAGAAAAAATTACAGTCGTGATTTATTTTCTATTGTTTGTTCTTTTGTTGTTTTTTTGTAGAATAATAGTATATAGTATTAAATATTTTTCTAATTAAAAGAACTTGAAAGTCAAAACTTTTTTTTGAATACTGAATATATCATAAATATTCAAATTTCTTTACTTGCAGCTGATACTTATCATCTTAATAAAAGTCCATCAGGTGATAACAGAAGTCCATCTCCGTTTAGGGAAACCGATACACCTGATACGATTGTGAGTGCGTCATCACCTGAATGTGTCATTCCAGAAAATGAAAGAATGTTTCCAGGTATTTATTTATTAAATTATGCATCCACCTATCTGGTGTATATATATAATACAATCCTACCCCCTCATAAAATCCGTATCCGATGGCGTCGGGGTCTGAGTCCACCTAGAGAAATGGCTATTACTCTGGCTAAGAGAAATGGCTATTACGGTTCCATCCTGGATAACGTAAAAACTACAGATTTGTGAGCCATCGGATATACATTTTTTGAGAAATAACATTGTCCGTCATGTGACGGGCGGTGTTTTCTTGTTTAATATCATATTTAGAATGTCTAAATAACACTGTTACTAATCAAACGGATTTTATCTTAAAAATTTAGGTCTTAAATTGATTGATGACAATGAGGAAGAAAGACAAATGCATCTACGAGATTCTCCAACAATACCATTAGTTGCACCCATTCCAATTCGTCCTCTCCAAGCAGAACATTTACCTAAATCGCTGACAGATGATATTGTAATTTTTTGTTCAAAACACAATTCATTTTAGAACATTGTTATAAAGTTTAAAATTTATTAATTATTATTATTGGTAACTGTGAAGTAAAGCGTTCTATAAGGCTTTTTAAAAAAACAATATGTTATCTCTTTGTGGTTATAGGACAAGGAGAATCGAATCATTCCTGAAACATTCATTATGAAATCCAAGGGCACAAGTTCAGGTTCATTTTATCACCATTAATAAAACATATTATGATAAATTTTACAAAAAAAAATCATTAGTATTATATTTTTCTACACAATGTTTTCTCGTTTTGAATTCTCTCTAGTATATAATATATGAATGAGTGTATGTTTATGTTACTATACATCTATACATTCTGATACATGATGCGAGTGTAACATGAATCAACACTCCCTACCTAAATAATTAATAATGTATGAATCATTAATGATGAATTTATATTTGTGTGTCACAGGAGCTCCATTAAAAGATAGTGGAAATGTTACGGTTACATTAACGCTCTCGTCGTCAACCGCCGATGACATCGGAGGAGTGTTAAGGAACTTAGCCAATGTACTTTCCATCTCTGCCCCAACCGTTTACCAAGTAGTTGAGCAGCTGGGACAAGTAGCTACACCACCTAGTCAAAAATTAGGTTTATATACGTACAAGGGTAAAGATGGGAAAGAATTTGTGGATATTCAAAGAATTCTCAATGGAGAAGCAAAATTTTGTCGACACTGTGATGTAGTTGTTCTGAGTAATGTCATTCGGAAAAAGATAAAAGATCTTCCTGGAATCAATATCAATGCCAGCTCAGAGGATGTATTGGGTGGAAATGATGAATTATTCTTTTGTAGTACAACTTGCTTTATGCAGTTCGCCATGACTCATGGAGTTACTCTACTTTCAGAAGATAAGGTAAGATTTACTGTCAGTATTTATAGTAATTTACAAAGTTTGTACAATGTACATGTTTGCATCCGTTCTTATAACAAATATTTTCTAGCTCATGTATATATATCAGCGGGTCTCCCAGAACTGGTCCGGTCCCGCACGTCAAAATTCACTCGTTATTTTAGTGGTCATATTCGGATTCTCCATGCTCGAATTAGTTAG
>JAQGBH010006322.1:0-12706 GCA_034698265.1 Sminthurinus aureus | reverse complement strand
AATAATGTGTGTATTCTACATATTATGTATTATGTACACATAATCTGTAATCTACACTATATTATTATGTATAATGTATAATATGTGTATGAAATGGGATTATCATTTAAATTTTTAATATAATTATATTATACACAATACATATGTGATAAATATCTGTACATACAATTGGTTTTCTCGTTAGCCAAGTTTTTTTTAAACAATCTCTCTGTCTGTCTCACTAACACAATTCCATTTTCTATCTATATGTATTATGATTACGTTTTTTCCTTTTTCTGTTTTGTTTTCCTCTTTCTTATATTTTAAATGTAAATAACAAACAGTTAATTATTTTCCTTCCCTATACTTTTCTACATATACTATACATTTTACATGTTTTATCTTTAGTTTATATTTATCATGAATAAAAAAATATAAATAAAAAATATTATGTGTATATTCTCTGTTGCCTACATATTATAGTGTACTAAGGACTATATATCATATACTTACATTATTTTTTATATGTAATGACAAAATACATAATAACTGCAATAAATATAGTATATTATATAGTAAATAACAAGAACATAATAATAATAGATTATATTATAGTATTATATATATATACATTGTCTTCTGTTTAAATATTATACTATGTTGTAAAACTTGATGATTGTGTAGAAACTGAATGAATGAATGAACACCGGTACTTTTTTTTATACATGTATGTATAATGCAAGAAATAAGAATGTATATATTACGTAACAAAATGAAAAACAAAACAAGAACGACAAACGACACTGTGTACCAATAGATAATAATAGCAATTGAGGGACTTGGAGCAAAAAGAACGTCCCGTTGCTTTGGAAATAATTCTGCGGACGCTATTTTTATCCCAAGAGCCCCTCAATTGCTAATTGCTAATAAACACAACACAAACAAATATAAAGTGTAATATAATATATTAATCAACAATAATAATGATATAGATTGTATATAGGTACATATAAATATTT
This sequence comes from Sminthurinus aureus, assembly GCA_034698265.1. Lineage (NCBI taxonomy): Eukaryota > Metazoa > Arthropoda > Collembola > Symphypleona > Katiannidae > Sminthurinus > Sminthurinus aureus. The sequence goes on along the minus strand of JAQGBH010006322.1, from coordinate 11,708 downwards.
AAAATGACAATGAAAATGAGCTTTACACAGTCTCTCACACGAAATTTTGATAGTTCTGAAAACAAAAGTTTTGAAACTGGAGAAAAACTTTCCCTGAAAATGTTTCAGTGCTTCGACATTTTAGTATTACATATTATTATTCAACGCGTCAAAACCAGAGAGTAATTATATTTCATTATTACTCTCTGGTCAAAACAAACGTTTTTCCATTTTTCCAAGTTCAAGTGCTTCCATTTTTTTTCATTTGTCCAATAAATATCATATATATATGTCTGCAGTTTTCACACTGTTTTTTGTTCACCCGTTTTTTTCTTTTTCCTTCTTAATATAAAGTATGTACAATAATAATGTAATATATACTATATACACATGATATAGGATAATTATTGTACATGTACTTTTATTATGAGATGTACAGAAAAAACTCAAATATAACAATCGTACACGTGTTACTAATAATTACTTTTATCATTAGTGATTAAAATTGAGACCAAAAAAATTCATTATTGTACAATGTATGATGCGGCAGAGGTGGTAGAGATACACAATACTATTTATATTTATTATATTATTATTTTTTTCATCTCCATTTTAGTTGCTACTGAACAAAATGTCACATAATTTAGATACTGTGCGTGTATATATATATATGGGTTATGGGTTTTTTTTATATTGTATATCATCATAAATGACTGTCGTCTTTTTTAATTGCGTAAATTAGCTCTATATAGAACTACACGACACGTTATTGTATAGTAACTAGTAAAGTGTACATATAGTACATACTACATACATGTTCTTTAAAAAAAAAACAAGAAAATATAAAATACTATGTTTTTATAATAACATAATAATATACACGCAAGCACATAATTAATGATCGAACGGTATAATATACGACCAAACACAAAAAAACTATAATATTATTCTATATGAAGAAAAATACCTGAGAGGAAAAAAATTTGGACTAATCTATATTATACAAACTAATGTGTGAATACTACATCTTTTCTGTATATTTATATGTATCGAAGTACCTGTTTCCTACAACAAAGTCTTGATGTTTTACTAAACCATCTATTATATAACTTTTGAATCTTGATCGAAAAGAAATTGGACAAGCTAAACTGTGTGTGTGTGTAATAAATACGAAAAATGTGTATTTTAATAATATTATTTAGGTATATTATGTATATATGTATTTCTTTGTAAAACTGGGAGACTAGGTAGAGAAATTGTATAATATATCCAGTTTTACAAAAGCTTGACCTGAAAATACCGTCACAAAAACATTACGTGTTTTCTTCAATTTCAATGTCTGAGCGTACACATTCTACTTCTATAAGTAAGCATGTATTATACAAATTATATGATTTTGATCAATTTACCCACTGATTAATATAAAATACAATAGTATATTACAGTACACTATAGTTAATTTCAGGAATTTTTAATAGAAGTGAAAAAAGGAAGACATAATATATTATAATCATTATTATAAAATGCATTTTTTAAAAGATGCGTGTGCCTTTTTTTCCTTGCAGACTTTTTAAACCACTTAACTTGGCAATATAGAATTACTACAAGATTTTATGTACAGTGAACGGTTGACGGTATATTATATAAAGGCTTTCGATTTTCGATCGTCTGAACGAGGTTATAGTGAAAGAAAACTCCTACAAAATCTGATTCACATTTAAAAGAAAAAACAATATGTAATACGTAATACGCTATTATATTGCGACACACGTAATATTATGACATTATAAAATAGTATGATATTTTTCATTCGACAGTGACGAGTGATGAGCGTTGTGTCATAAAATGTATATCAACAAATATATTATCATATTATGTTGCCTTTTTTTTGTTCAAATATTTTTGATAAAATTTATAATTTTTGACATAATATATTATTATGTTGTATGTGAAATATGCGTGTTTCTGTGAGGTTTTCATCCTTTTATAGTTGTAGAATTTCTATATATAAATATTATACAATCCTATAAATTTCTTGTACTACACATTTCTGTTTCATGCGTAGCAATAATGATTTTTATGACAAAACAACAACTGAAAATAACTCTAACAGTAATAATAATATTCTTCGAATAAAACAGAAAAGAACTATATAACAAGCTATAATGTATCTATATAAGAAATGGTCTGTACACATATTATTGACAAAGACACGTTATATGTAATAATATAATACATAGAGATTTTCCTATAAATACACGCCTACACCTACATAAATAAAAAATATAGTAATAATAATATAACAGTGAGATCGATTCAGACGAGGATATGAATAGGAGGATATATATAATACGTCAAATACAAATGTGTCTATATACCTACCTATATCATCATAATATATATTTAACAACAACAATTTGATACCTAAATATTTCCATAAAGCTACAATAGTTTAAACTTCAAACATTTTATCCGTTTTTCTGTATAGTATTATCATTTGCTCAGTTTTTATTTTAGAAAAGGTGAAGTAGAATTATATATTACTCTATTATTATTTATCATCTACTATATAATGTACTGACGACAGTTTAGTCGTGAGTCATGTGATTATTTTGATTAACTATTATACATACATTTATAAATAAATATATATTTTATTGTTGTATTTATTATAGTAACTTGAACGTGCTTCTGATTTCTTTGTCAAAGAATTCTGTTCTTCAACAAAAAAAAAGTTGACTCTTGGATTGGCGATAAAAAGGTATTGTGTATAAATTTTATATTATTTTTTAACGTTGCATACAAGTCCTTAGTACAGAGTTTCTAGTACTATTTTCTATTCTAACTCGTATTTTTTATTACTATATTCTTAGTCTTGGTAGTTTTTTTTTCATGTATTATAAATACGCGTGTATTATAAATGTGTATGTCTATATTCTTCTGTGTGTAGTGAGTCGAATTGAAACAATCCTGCTAATTTTTTGCATGTAAAAAAAAGGGATAAATTAGCATGTTTCTTTTGTTTCTTACTTATGTGTAAATATATATTATTATATTATATGCAATATGTATATAATACCTCATTTTAGAAACATATTATAGCTATAGAGAAAAATATTACCATTTATATACATATTTATATATTACTAATTACTATTATATTACGTGTTATAGCTATTCATATCAATAGCAGGAACAAGAAAAAAAAATAACAAAAAAAAATACAACAACAACAACAATGAAACAAAAAAAAAGAGAGATGAAAGAAGTCATTTAAAATTGCGTAGTCTTATTTTTTGGATAATTCTCAGGAGAATGAAGAGTCACATATCCGTTAATTCCAGTATTTGTAGACGAAGGTCCAATAATTGGCTGTCCACTTGGAGCAGTCCCATTACTCACTTTACTACCATCATTTGAGAATGGAATACTCATAGCTTTTGAATTTTCATTTTTTTCATTTGTTGGACTATTATTACTATTATTTCGTAAATTATTAGAAGTATTTATAGTTGGAGTAGGAGTTGGAATTGGAGTCGGGAGAGCCAGTAAAGGAGTTGCTGTTTTTGACACTACACTATCACTATCAATATTATTACCACTACTTAAAATAATTTTATTTGAACTAATTTGTCCAGAACTTTGGCTATGTGACAATTTCCCATTGTCTGGTGGACTTCCGTTGTTAGTCCTATAGGAATTATTGGTTCCATTTGTCTCTCCAATATTTAAACTAATAAAGCCACTTAGATTTTGTAAAGAGTTTTGCATACGGTTATTATTTAAAGTTGTTGTAACAGCGGCTGATGATGGACCACTTGAATTATTACTTGAATTATTTACAGTATACACTACACGTGGAAGTCCTCCATTACAGGGTTTATCTTGTAGTAATGTCCCACTTTCATTGTCACAAGAATATGGGGAATGAAGATTATCATGGTCATGCTCATCTGAATCATAACCTTCCAATTCAGCATCCGATAGATCTTCACATGTAGCTCGAAGAGGGGTCCGTACCGTTGCCATTTCTTCCTGAGTTGGTCGTAAACGTTGCGTTTGTCTATACGTAACGCCTTCGGGACTATCGTAAAATGAAACTTGTGCAAAACTACTATCTAATGAAGGAACGAGCCTATAAAAAAAATGAATACAAAAACAGCATGTTTAATTTCCTGAATTACTGATGATTCACTTTGAATTTAAAACTGTACAAAAACTTTTTCATATTACATAACGTATGTACTTACCAGTCTAAAATCTCTGCAAAAGTAGGTCTTCCCCTAGGTTCATATCTACAAAAGCATGAATATATATAGTAAACAAATAATAATATAATACATCTGTGTATATACGTATGAATATATACAGATTATTTTACATGATCCATTTTTTATACACATTTATCTATATATACATAAAAAAATCAAATAGTAACTTACGCCCAACATCTAATCATAAGGTCGTAGAGTTCATTCGGACAATTTTCCGGTCTCTCCATGACATTACCATCTCGGACATATCTTAGGACTTGATCATTACTTAAACCTTGATATGGATGAGCGGCCAACGTAGCCATTTCCCACCTATGATTTATAATGCAAAACAATCATTATTTTACAAATCTAAAGAAAAACCTAAAATACACAAACTTGTTCAAGAAAAACTATTACTTAAAATATGAACAAACAACTTTTATTTCAAAGAATAACTTACAGTACAACACCATAGGACCATAAATCAGACTGTGAAGTGAATACTCCATCTCGAATTGATTCAGGAGCCATCCATCTTACTGGTAAAAAGCCTCTTGTTGCTAAATTAAAATAAATAATAAATAGATGAGCGTTTATTCAACATATTATAGACACTGTGATAATGAAATTATCCATACAATTAATATTGTTTGGTTGTAAATGAAAATAAAAGTAAACACTTACATTTACGGTAGTATTCAGTCTCAAAAACCTAAAAATAAATTACAAAACAGAGAAAATTTCATGAATTTTTTAGCATAATATACTTTTCAAATTTTAAAGTACATACAAAAATATAACTCCTATTTGTAACTTAATTGTTCAAGATACAAAAGTACAATAGTTTAAAATTTAAAATTGAAAAATGGAAAACATACATCTTTGGTCATGCCAAAATCGCCAACTTTCACCGTTCTATCGTCGGCTACCATCTGTAACATAATAATAATATAACAAAATTTGTATAGTACTACGAAAAACACATGTAACATTATATCTAATATTATGTACATTAAACTTCTGTCTAATTATTAATGTTTTCATATAATATATTAGTCGATTCGTATTTTTTTTTTTTTTTGAAAATGGTAACTTACAATATTACGAGCAGCCAAATCTCTATGAACAAGTTTATGACTGTCTAAATATGCCTACATATGACAAAAAAAAGACACATATTATAATACAGATTGTACTTAAATTCCTTATATAGTAAGGAATGGTACGGATTATACTGTAGAAGTAATAAAAAACCTCTGTATTTAATACTTTTAATATTAAACATCAATAGATAGTATACTCACCATTCCATCAGCAATTTCGGCAGCCATACGTAAAGTTTGCTGTAATTAAAAATTGTAAACACAAATAATGTTATATTTAGACAAATATCCATGGAATAAAAGCATCATATTTGCATGAGGTTTGAAAAGTAAAGTTAAACTTAAATTCAGATATAAAACTATACCAGTTAATAAAAATTATCAATAATAATTATTTTTTTTACCTTGACTGTAGGTGGTGGTTCTCCACTATATTCTGGATCTGGCCTACGATTTCTCAAGTATTTCTTCAAGTCTCCAAAGGGCATCAATTCCATGACTACAATTTTTTTTAAATTGGTAACATAATTATGTAAAAATGTCAATGTAAATTTAAAAATGTCCCTTAAACAATAAAACATATGAAATGTAAAATATAAAATATAAAATTGAAAAACAATTTGTTCTATACTTTCTTCTTATTTCTCAGCATTTAAAAAATAAAAAATAAAAAAATATTATTACCGACATAAGTTGGTTGAGATTTAGTAACGACACCCAGTAATTTGACGATATGATGGCAACTCATACCAGTCATAATCAGAGCTTCCTGAAGAAATCTTGATCTATCATCACTTGCTGCATCTTTACTAACAGTCTTAATTGCACATCTCATTCGTGCTTGTCCTTGAATAAAGTCCTTGAGAATTCCTTCATACACAACTCCAAATGAGCCTAAAAAGTGGAATGGACGGATTTATTATTTATTCATTAATATTCATGTTCCTTTCTTTTGTTTTAGCACTATTAATAAACATTACACATTTTATGATACAAATACTAATAAAACTTATCTGGTGACTTATATATAACTTGTAAAAATACGCCCTTACCTACGCCCAATTCTTTAGGAACACCATTTTCTTGCATAACTTCTAATTTATCTCTAGGAGTAATTTCCCATTGTTCCGGAATATCTACATTTTGCATATATTCCGGATTTGCAGAAGTAATGAAATGACTAATTGCAAGTCCTTTCGTTCGTACATAATAAAATCCAAGCAATAGAGCCATAATGAGTATGAGAAATATAGGTAAAACAATAGCAAGGATAATGTACGTTATTGACCACTCTCCTCCTTCCTGCAAATTTTAATTAAACAATTTAAAAATAATTATTATTAATTGTCAGAAATTTATTATGTTGTATACTTTTAGATTATTATTCAATATTCAATTACTTACTGTAAAGCATTTTCAAGAAAAACAAACTAAATAATAAATAACGTTCAATAATAATTGTAATATGTAGCTTATTTTACTTACCGCAATTTGAAAATATTTTTCGATAGTGTAATTAGATTCGGCTCCGAGACTCACGGTTTTCACCATAAAACTATAGTTACCGGGATGAAGTTTATCTCGGAGTGTGTAATTATTTTTACCCTCTTGAAACTGTTTCCTGCTTAAGCATTTGCGAACTGGTGGCTCCTATAAATATTAATACAACATTGTTAATAAATTTGTTAGACTGTATTATATTTTATATTATTAATATTTAATACAGATATGCGAATAAAAAATTAAATTAAACTAAGGGACAAAAATTTAATCGGTGAGACTTACGTTTGCTTTGGAAGCATCGACACGTTTAACAAGAATCTCATATGCCAATATAACCCCGTCTAAAAAAAAGTAGAATGGCAAAAAAACATTATATATTTTGACTTTTTCATAATAGTATGAAAATATACAAAATACATTTAACGAAATATTTTATACACCCCAAAACGTTCCAAATTCTATGCATATTTATAGTCATACTCACTTGGATTTATTGGTTCATCCCAACGAACTTTAATAGTTTGACCAGTGACATTAATGTGAATTGAAGTCGGAGCAATGTCATCAGCAGTCGCTATAAAATAAATGATACAAAAATTTCCGTTATTCACACATTCAAGTTTTTTTTTTTCGAATAATAAATTATTCACTTTCAAGATATTATTATTATAAATTCTAATTCATAATAATAATTAATAAATATACCTGAAGGCTTTGTTTGGACATGTTCTTCATTCATTTCTGAACAAATCCGAGTATCATTTTCAATCTCTTTCAATTTCTTTCTACATGCCACAACTCCGATAGTGTACCGAGTGAAATGTGTCAAATTTTTTAGAAGAAATTCATATCGACGTGTAGTTGAATTTGCTGGAATTATATGCGTTAGATTAAAGTCTGATCCTGGCTGTCGCCCAACTGCGAGCATTTGTGAATCCCCAGGAAACACTTTTTCTTCCTTTTCTTCTTTTGATTCTGGAGTTTCTGCAACAGCACGTCGTCGTCTTCTATTTCTTGTACTATTTAGTTCCGTACTATCGATGAATGGTGGATGATCCGGACTGTAATATTTAGTAAAACAAAATAAATAATTAATGATAACTACCGTTAGTTACAGTAATATTATTATAACCCATCAATTTTTAAACTAAACAAAAACTTCATAAAACCATATAACATATAATATAATGTTTCTTTTTTAATTTTTATAAATTTTGTGCACATACTTGGGAATAAACACTTTGTCTACTATTGCATTTACAATGTCAGTCTCTTCTTGTACTTGTGAAAATCGATCCCTGTAAAAATCAACCAATCAAATTGTTTATATATATATTTATTTAGTATTCACGTTTTTTTCAATTCATAGCCCAGAAGTAATATTTGAAAAAAAAATCCATGTATAGCTTACACAGGTTTTTCAGGAGGTCGGGCAGTGCATGAACAACAATTCTCAGGATTTGGTTGTTTATTAGGATTCCCTATTACTTCGTTTATAAAACTTTGTGTTGTTGTTGATTGTTCAGCCACACCAACTGGTTTGGCTCTCCCATTTACACAATAATTTCTTTGGTCTTGGAAAGCAACATTTTCTGTGAACGACTTTAAGTAAATTTTGTAATGTTCCAGTTCTCCATTGGGTAAAAGAGGTGGTTTGAATGTTATCAGTACTTCAGAACTCGAATTTGGTAATAGTGTCAAAGTTTGAGGTTGCGATGGCTCTGTAATATTGTTTAACATTATTTTAAAATAATAATTTTATTGTACATTAAATTAAAATAAAATAAAATATAAAATATAATATCTCACATAATATTGACAGAAAATAGACTGATTAATTTATAAACTTTAAAAATATTTTATTGTATTGTAGAATCCAAATTTCATTTAAAAAGCGCATACCAAATGGTAAAGTGACAAAGTACAAAACATCCGATTCTGCTCCGGTATTATTATTTGGGGAAGATTCGTCGGGAATTACTACAGTCTTTACATACAGAGCATATCGCGTGTAGTACTGCGGGTTTTTTGATGAAACAATAAACAAACAAAATATTTTAAATTTTAAACTACACCTGAAAAGGCTACTGAATAATGATTTATCATTTATAAAACAAATGTATACTTGTAGAGGTTTATGCTCTAACCTTTAAACCATTAATAAGTCTTTCTTCCTCCCATCGAGGTTCATTTTCTAAAGTCCCTACAAAATGCATTTTCGGGACATCTAAAACTTTCCAGTCATCTCGACCACATGGATCACGATCATCTAAAAATTTATAATAGATATTTACATTGTAATTATCCATATCCATGTCCTGATATTATAAAAGTACAATACACAATGAAATGCACTATATAAAAGAGAGTAAATGAAAAAAAGTTAAATCTAAATTACCATATATTGTAACATTTTGTGGCGCTTCTTTCCAGTACACTTCATAATTCAATAAATGAGTATGTTCTGTGAGATTTCTTCGAAAATTTTCCTAAAATTTTATGTAAATGACAACACAACCATTAAATAAACAGTAATACATATAGATTTTACAAAAGTAAATTATTTATTTATTTATTTATTTTTATTTGTTGAGAAATATCAAAAGTATAAATCTGTAGATAACTCTCAAAATGAAAATTTCTCTCACCCAAATGATTGTCACGGAAGAATTTGACATTTTCTTAATTTGAACTTCTAATTTCTTCTGATTACACGGGACCTTATCACCGTTCGTTACACCTATATCTGCTCGATCTGTAGTGTTGATACCAGCATTTGTAACAAATTCTCGAATTTTTTGTGGACACAATTTTGGGTTGTAGTGGAATAGTACACGAGCTTGTTTATTAGAAATTTTGACAGTTTCATTCCATAGATTACCAATGTTTTCATTCGACTTGACAACTAACGCATAACTAAAATAAAAAAAGAAGAAGTAACAGCATGAATATTTTTTATTTATACTAGATTAAGAACAACTTTACATTTCGTAAATGAATAAATTTGATAATTAAAAGACATTAAAAATATTATCCATTGTTTTCCTGGAATCATTCTTACTTTTGTTCTTCCAATTTTTTCCCATGAATATATTTCAGAGATTTGAAAAAGTTGAGGGATAATAAGGAATAGGTATAAGCCACAACCAAATATTCATCAATTTCTTCAATCATATCCAGATTAGTGGCTAATTCTGAAGCCAAATTTGCTGTGTAACCACGAATTTGAATTTTGAGTGACCCCTGAATCCGTGTGCAACCCTTTAATTGAGTTGATGCCTCTACACTATCAACCATAAGTCCAGGGCAAACCTTTTTACAGTGTCCTGTACAAGAAAATGAGAACAAAAAAAAATTATCATATTATTGTAAATTGTCATAAAATGGTATAAAAGTGATTACTCGAAAATATATAGAATAATATAATACAGTCCCAGGACTCGAGCCTATATAAACGCGCAGCGAGTTTATTCGCTAACTCGCAGCGAGCTCAAATAAGCTCGCAAAAAATTATAAGCTCCCAGCGAGTTTATTTTTTAAACTCGCTGAGAGTTTAAATAAGCTCTTTGGGCGGAGTTATGAAAAAAGGTGGACCTTTCTTGACTCTTAAAATAAAGGTAGTACTAATTACTCATCAAGTACACAAACCAACCCCCGTCAAAATTTGGATATATTCGACCTTACCATACATTCAATAACCTTTTTCAGGGTACTCACTCAACCCCTACCCCCAACATTTTAAGTAGCCTCTCATTTTTGTAATTTTCTGGAATTTTTGAAGTATTTTTCAGAAAAAAGATTGCATGTTAAAACCAAATTTCCTAACATAAATTGTTACAGAAAACGGTTCATATCGTTAGTTTTGTGAATTGATTTTTCTATTTATTTTGATGCAAATTTTTGAACAGGGTTTGCAAATTAAAATCCATTTTGACACCCTTTCGACAGCAGCAAAACTTTCGGTCATTTTAAATTTAAAGTATAATTTGTTATGAATATTTTAAGAAATAGCCATAAGTCCTCGAAAATTAGCCGTTGCACCCCAATTTTTTAGGTCATAGTAAATTTTTTTTGTGGCTAAACAGCTAATTTCAAATAAACACGGATACGTTTTGCCTGAAATGGCTAATTTTGAGTTGAAAACCTAGGTTTAGGCAAAAACGACAAATTTTGGCCTTAAAAAACTAATTTCATAGAAAAATCACTAATTTTCGGCTAAATCGTGAATTTTATATGATAATTGAGGGGCTTTGGATAAAAAGAGCATCCAGTTGCTTTGGAAATAGTTCTGTGGACGCTCTTTTTAACTCAAACCCCTCAATTGCAAGTTTTAGGCTAAATGGCTAATTTTTATATGAAAATCGATAAATTTGGGCTACATTGGCTTACTTTGGCTAAAATAGCTAATTTTTGGGTGAATTGGCTAAAATATCTAATTTTTGGGTGAATTGGCTAAAATAGCTAATTTTGGTCAAAAAAGTAGCTGAGCAATACTGAAACTTTGTGAAAAAATACTTGTAACGCAGTGGAAATTTTGTGGCAGAAAATAGTAGTCGTATAGTAAAAAGTTGACGTCAGGTCATTGACCAACCCCGGTTTCATGATTTTCATTTTGACTTGAATTTCGAAAAGTGGGAGGTTACGTAAAAAAGACAGGTCAACTTTTTTGGAAAGTGAAAGTGTAAGTATGACCCTTCGGAATAAATTGGGAGCGGTCGTTTGATGTATACTATATCCAAATATGGGTGGGGGGCTATTTTTACTTTTGGGTGGTATTTAGTACGACCCTGCAAAATAAAGATTTTAATTGTCTAAGAGCTTATTTAAGCTCTCAGGGAGTTAAAAACTTGAAATAAGCTCCCAGAGA
>JAQGBH010006321.1:0-12713 GCA_034698265.1 Sminthurinus aureus | reverse complement strand
TTTTCAATGAAATTTCGCAACAAAAAATATTCAAAAATTCGCCGTTTGCTTGTTTGGTAACCGATTTTAGGAACTCTTACCATTCTAGAACGGCAAAGAGTTGGGCTTTCATTATTTCTAGTTGGTTTGATTCCAAATGTCGATTTCGATCCGAAACCCGGGTTTTTGTACTTTGATGCCCGGGCATTTTTCAAAACACCCGCCTGGTGTTTTTTTAAAACATGCATGTCAAAGACCATACGATTGCCGTTCCGAAATGGTAACTTGCATGAAAATCGGTTTAGCCAGCCCTGAGAACCACAAGAAAACATTTTCAACGTTTGGAAAAGGTGCTTGACCTTTGACCTTGATTGGCACCGTCTAAACGTTCACGGATTTTTCTGAAATTTCGCAGGTATTATCTACTCAGGTGTAGGTAACTATAGAGCCATGAGACCGAAAGATTCCGTCAACTTTAAGTTTTTTGGGCCACCCTAGTAAATTATGTTATATGCCTTGTAAATTGTAAGATACTAAATATGTATGTATGAAGTATGAGCTCATTTTACGATCGAGTTTTACGATAGAACGAAACTTGAATAAAGAAATTGATGGTAGAAACAAAAAGAAAGCTAGAAGCGTAACTGGGAAGTTGACATTAGTTAAAAATTTTCGTTTGTTTGTGCGTGTGCATAATATAAAGTGTGCATTTGAATTTTGTGCATAGGCACAACTTGTGATATAAAATGAGTACCGCCGATTCACGGGATTCTCATAATGCATTTTCATGTGGCATCTTTAATATATTATTATATAGTCAGAGGGACTAACATCTCTTTCGATACAAAAACAAGGACACGCTGTGTGTGTGGCTGTCGAGCAGTGTGTAGTGTAGTGTGGCGTGAATCTGGAGACAATTATTACAATTGCGTATTATTCTAGGGCTGTGGATTAGATGAATGTTGAATGGGATGTTGGATAGAAGGGAGGAATTGATCAATGTATAATCGCACATCTAATGTAAGATAGACGATTCTACATTAGACGAGTGTACATTGTGTGTTTTAATTATTTACAAGTAATTTGTATTAACACATCATGTTACAGTGAAAATCTTAAAAAATTGTGTTTTTTGAAATATCTTATCATTTTACATGTATCCTCACTCAGTGCTTTAAGTATAGTCTAGTTTAAATTATCCTGATCCAGATTTCTTTGAAAAGTTTGGAAAGATTTTTCAAGTAACTAAACCATTTGGAACAGTAGTCAAAAGTCAGAAACGTATATTTATTATATACGTTTGTTATAAAATGGGTAATCGAGGAGGCAGATATCAATCGCGTAAGTACACTAAATGTACAATACTGTGTACTGTTGTTCAGATTGGATTTTATTTTCTATTGCAATGTATTTCTAGAAATATAAAATTGCCTTTTAAAATATGAAACAGTTAAAATATTTGTTCACTGTACGTCGAACAAACAATTTATACTATCTATCAGCGATTTTCATTATTATTAGTGATTGTGTAATTTGAAATGGAAAAATCAAATCTTGAACTCATGACACACAGTATTTTCCAAGAGAGGTATTATTTTGCAGACATGTGTCTTTTCGATCTCACATGTATTTTCACAGCGTTTGTTATTAATAATTAACAGATGCATCAGTAATAGATCGCCCCATTACTGAAGAAAAGCACCGGTTTGAGCAACCCAGAACTGATATTTATATCTGGCTGGTCGTAGCACTTGGCGTAGCATGTTTCTTGTTGATTCTTGCGGTTTTGTATATTTGTTGCTGTGAAAAAGCTAGACTGAGAAGATTGGGAGGTGATGGGAGACATGAAAATGAAGATTCCATGTCCAAGAAAAAGGATGCATCTAGCAAAGGAAAAGCATCAAACCAAACACTGTTACATTCTTCAATTGTTCATAGTTCAAAAAGCACAGATTCAACAGAATTAGTTGAGTCAAAATTCACCACACCATCTGCACCGCCAACAAGTGAAAAGCAAATCTCAAACTGGAAAGAAACTCGAGATAAATGCAACACCAAAGAATCTGTCTCATCTTCATCGTATGCCCCCCTTTTAACTACGGCTAAACCTGGAAAACCTTTGAATTTTGGACCTTATTTCAATATTCGACAACAAAGCTCAACCGAAGATGAGGTTTTCTCTGATTTATATTTTGAAAAATGTCCACTCCTCACACGCCGTCAAAATATTGATCCAGAAACAAAGAAACAACTAATTTCATCCATGGTATTAGAAAAAAAACAGTCTACAAACGGCGAAATGACCAGTCCGGAGTCTTACAAAAATTTGTTAGCTCCCAATGAAAACTTTTTGTGTTTGACTTCCGATAGTCTTGGTGTTTTATCAAAAGGTGATGAACCGGTTTCTACTACTGACCCTTTCCACAAACTGTCCTCATCTGTTGTAACGGTTGAAAATTCTTCTACAGCCCAAGTTGGTTCTACAGACTTGCATCTTGATTTTCTCAGCAGAGATTTCCCCAAAAACAGTTTGGCACCTCAACAGCAAACTGCCAAAATAATTTGTGAAGCTGTGAAAGCTGTTAAAACCAAGTCATAAACCGAGTACAAGTACCGGTCTACAGAACTATAATAAGTCAAAATTTTATGTAGTATTTATTACGTATTATTCTATTTTAGCACGAAATAGTGGTTTTCCCTTTGAGTATATAACATAGTTAAGGTGAATATAGAGTTCATTTCACGTAACGTAAAACGTAAAGGCTCTGTAATGTTATGTTTCCATGGAAATTACGTTACGTTACGTGAATGGCCAATATCTTTATGTACAGAGAACGTTACGTGAAGTGAACTCTATATTCACCTTTATATATTATATTATACTATAGAGGGTTTTCCCGATTGTATTTTTTTTTGGCGTTGTATAGCTGTTAAAGCTCTATGGAAACTGAAAAATTCCTTCGAAAATAAAAGCTGTACTTGATCACAAAACCATGACAAAAATCATCGGGAAAACTACTGTCTTTCTTTTGTGTAATAATTAATTGAATTGCCTCGCAGAACAACCCCATATCTCGAATTTTTTTCCATGGTGTTTACATGTTTAAAATATGAGAATTTAAATACGAAATCAGGGATTTTTCTGCGAGGCGATTCAATTGTAGACAAAAGTATTTTTTTGTGCTTGTGAGTGGAATGAGCATATCTGATATTTCCCAAACAAGAAAATATAATAATATTATTAGACATTATACATAAATGTTTAGGAATTCATGGATTGTTTTCCTTTTGAAAAATCTGTAATCTGTATGTGGAATATAAAGCTGTACTGACAACCAAAGTTTGGTTACCAAACCACTAGAACAATATATATGTTTGTCAACATTTTTGGATAGTAATAGATTAATTTAACAATTCGAACAATAATTTACTTTTCGTTGTTGTGCCATAATGTTTTGTCAAGGTTTGTATTTTTTTAGAATTCGCAGTTAGACTGTGAGTAAGTTGAGCCTAATTCATTCTGGGTCACAGAACACAGCACAGAATCATTACGATCTTGTCGATAATGGATCATTTGTTTTTCATCAATATGAAATATGAAATAGGTTATATTAGGATATGGTTGATGATTGGTGTATGTGTATGTGAATCCTTTATCATTTGTTGTTGTGGGGTGGGTGCAAACTGAGAGTTTTCTGTAGATGGATTTCACAACCTAATTTCATAATACGTATGACATGACGTAAGTACGTTGTCTATTTTCCCACTTTGTTACACAAGGAAAATAGAAAATTAAACAACTTGCCTTCCTACGCATTCATTCATTAGACTCAATCAAATTACGTTACACATGTTTGTTTTAACAACGGTGTTTGGGAGGAATGGACCTATCTTCTATCTTGAACATTTTCAGCAAAGTTTACAACAAGGTGAAACGGAAAATAGTAGTGCAAATGAAGGTTCAAATCCAAATTTCCCTTGCTTCGTAGTTTCTCCTCAGTTGATTGTGAAATAAGTCAATAGATTTCCATTTGGAATCCAGAGCACTAGATTATTCATTTACAGGTTAATATGTATATCACTTTGTCTTTTTTCTTCATATGGGAAACATATAGATCATGTGCTGAGCAAGTAGAGAAAAAGAGCAGAGTAAGTAAGTAGCAACTTATTAATCAAATTATCTTAATTGATTGATCTTTCTCCTTCCTCTTCATTCCTATGGTATCCTATATGCATGGACTACATAGAGAAAGTAGCAGAGAGTAATTATGGCCCTGTAACTCAAACTTTACTCCTAACTTGATGATTACCGAGCATGGATATGTATTATGTATGTGAGCTTTTAGTCCAGTCTTCTGGGGACGGGATTATAATATTATACATATTCTACTTGACACGATGTACAAGTGCTAAAAAATTCATGTAAAGTCTCTAGATATCATTCTATCATCATTTTTTATACTTCATCAAGATGATTGTGAGGTACATAAAACATAAAGAACTAGTTGCAGTCATGTTCTTGTAGTCTTTGGGTGTACAATATATTAAATATTAAATTGTATACTTATTTTTATGTTATAAAGATATTTTTACATTTTTACACTTTTTTCTAAACTCCACTCATAACTCATAAAGCATTTAACAAGGTAATGCCAGGCTCGATGGTGTGAAAACGGTCCTGCTTTTACTCTATAAGTCAATGTAATATTTTTACACAATTTATCGACTTTTTCACCTAGAATTTAGAATCTCATTTTTTTATGTAAAACGTAGCAAAAGCATGCTTTGTGTGTGGTGTCTATGGCTTTTCAAATGTATTAATGCGCAGAATATGTACTAATAAGATAAGAAAACTAAAATAATAATATCCTCTCTTGAAAGTTTTGTATAGATAAAATCTTATTTTCTCTTCTTTTTTTTAAAACATAGATGATTGTTGTTTATTACCAAGTGAAGTACAAATACCGACGTACAATACGTATTTACCTGCTAAAAATCATGGTTTAGTATCCAGCTCCGTATTTTCTCGGAATCTTCCTATGCAGGTGAGTCACCAAGTTAGTGAATTTAGTACATACTTTTAGTAAAGTAGTGACTACAGATTGTGTGAATAAATGAACAACATTCGTCTAATTTCTAATTTCTCTTGTTTGTTTATTGAAATTTCAGTTTGAATTCGGGAAAAATCCTCTCAAATGGCATAGCAATTTAAATGAAAATATGTGGATGGACGGATTAAGACTGTTATGGTTGGGGAAAACTCCTTCTGGTGTCAAGGTTTGCAACAGGTATGAATTTTACATTTTATGGTAAAATATAATGGTGTCAAGTCAACTGGGGAATTCACAGAGTAGTATGCGGTTAGCTCATTTTTAATAGATGCTCTAAATAAATGTCTCCCGGAAGTGTTGTTGTCAAAGTTTTATGCATGTTGCGATTATTGTGTACTCGTAAAATTTATTATGAAACGAGAAATGATGATAGTAAGGTTTATAAATAGGTCAGGTGCTATTCAACATCATTGCTTGTATTTGATAGTTTGTAGTTGTTGTTTTGTTGGTCTTCATGTAAATTAAATGAACAGACAAATAGAAGCCAACACTTTGATCCATGAACCCATATTATGCAAACGATATACATGATATTTTTTCCTCTGTATTTGAATTATAGATGTGGCTGTTCCACGCTGATTCATATGCCTCCACGGTAAGAAATAATTTATTTACATGTTAACGACTACTATGATTACGCAGAAGTTAAAATGCTTTGAGAGCAGTAGTATGGTTTTCAATTCAATTCAAAATTTATCACAAGTAATTCAATTTGACTTTTGTTATGCATGGAATTGTTGTACAATTGTATCACTGATTAACGGGGACATAACCTTTCGTTAGTTATATATACTTATTTTTAATGCCATGCCTGAGGTTAAGATTTCTATATCCTTTTGAGTGCTAATTTTTTTCCTCATTTGAATTTAAAATATGGAGGTTCGAGGATTTTGATGATCCATGCACTGAAATTTTCTCTGCGATTGTTTAATAATCAGTATTTGTGAGACTTAGACCTTAAACCTTTTCTTTCGTTTTCAATATGCGCATTTCTACATGATTTCATTCTCTGTTTCTGTTTTCTTTTTTAAAGTTCGGCAGCAAATAGAGCTTGGGACAATCGTTGGTTGTGCAATTGTCCTTGTGGTGGGTTGTGGAAGATTCCCTCATCAAATAATCAGCCACCACCAACGAAAGTCATTGACGCTGACGTGTTTTTAAATTTTTAAATTCATTTAACCATGTAATCGGACTGTTTCCAGAATTGTGATCTATGGACGTTATTAGTTAGGATAATATTATGACTATTCCTTAGAATAAATGGTCCCTATATATAGCATGCATGAGTTTCACAGCATGAGGGGCCTAGAGCCTTTCTTAGTGTTTGTGTGGCTTGAATTTATGCTCGTATAGCTAAAAATCACAAAGTACATTCAAAATATAACAACTATGCATTATATTATTATTATGATATTAATTGCAATTTGCAATTCAGTTAAATTTCATTACACTAGGGTTTTTATGTTTTACATTTTACATTCAAAATTGCCTGTCCCACAGTATTATGTGACTAGAGGAAAAAGTAAAATTTCCCTCTGGGTGCCATTTATTCAAAAAGGAATATGTTTTCTTATCCTACTGAACTAATTATTATTATTATTATTAATATTATGATTTTCAATTTTTAATTGTTTAGCATTATTCCCTGTCCCATTTCCTTATGAAGCCTGATATTTTTGTAGATCTATATTGTGTTTTAGTATGCTATTGTTTTCACACTTGTAAGCGATGTCTGTCTGTATTAGAGACTGTACCAACGTAAATACGTCAAAAACAAAGTTTTTGTTTCATTTGATGTTGTTACGTGTACTTTATTTTTTTGCAGAAATGAATTTTCCGTTCGTTATAAGTTATAAACCAAGTGCTAAGCAAGTAGGATGGACACTTTTTATACTAATAATAACATAGTATTATGCATATATCCTATTTTGGTTATCTTCTGAAAACCAAAATATTCCATGTAAAATGTACAGGATATTTTGATTTTGAGAAAATAACCCTCGATGTACATAATATTATTATGATATTCTTATGTACACCAAAATAACGGTGATATGTTACAACGTCTGCATGAATTCAATGCATAAGAAAACCAGATTAACCATGGGGATCACAGAGATTATATGTATAATAAAAAATATAGTACTATTATTATTGTATTTACACAGTTATTCAATAAGCTTTGTCTGCTATTACAATGTCCATACTAAAGTACGGAGTTATTATTATGAACATTTTGAGGATTCTTGTATATACTATTAATTATTATTACATTACAACACAACACGAGTGTAATGGAAAGTGGAAGGCTGTAAACTGTATGTTTCATTTTAATTATTGTGACAGTAATTTTTCTAGCTTTTGACTTTTGACTTCTGATTAGTGTCATGGCATTTCAAGCTGTGTAGTCATAGTAGCTGTTGCACTGCCTGACAGAAGATATTATGTCTGAACCCCTTTGCGAGAAGACTCTTCTCAAAACTTAATAATATTATAATTGATAATAGAGTACATATTGGGGGGCTTTAGTTGACAATTCACATGGTACAAGTAGAGGCTAAACTGAAATATATACAAGTTGACTTTATATCTTTTATGACCA
Source organism: Sminthurinus aureus (assembly GCA_034698265.1). Classification (NCBI taxonomy): domain Eukaryota; kingdom Metazoa; phylum Arthropoda; class Collembola; order Symphypleona; family Katiannidae; genus Sminthurinus; species Sminthurinus aureus. Next base: position 5,021 of record JAQGBH010006321.1, on the reverse strand, counting down.
TTTTTTACTCCATCTGTGGATTTTAAAAATTAAAGATGCAGAAAATAATAAAATATTTGATTACATTTACGAAAAATTGATCTGTTTTACTCATTCTCACTTGTTAAAATGTCATAATGCAGGAAATTGAACTGAAAGGACTCTTTTTGTTACTTACAATCACCATTAATAACTCTTACCATGCGTTAGGAATCACACCTTGAATTATTATCAACCAAGATCAGAGTCACATCATAGTAAATAATTTTCCACCTTTTACCGTGCTGAATTAGTTTTTTTTATAGCCACGGTCAAGGCTCACAAAGTCTTTGTGTTGTAATTGAAGTTTCAAAAAAAAAAAATCCTAGAGACAAAAATATGTACTCAAAAAGACAATCGCCGGAGTTTTTGTAAGATAACTTCCAACAAACCCAAATGTAATAACTTTTTGTGATATATTTAAGTAGAAAGTGAGTGTACCCTCTGTAAACTTGATGCTATTCGTAAACGGAATAGTGGTAGTTAATATAGTGAAGGGATATAGAAAAGGAGATCCAAAAGGTATGGAACACAAACGGCCGGAAAGGAAGAAAATGATGACATAAACTTTTAGAGTGAAAAGAATTCGCAAAGTGATACAGAAATCTCATAAATTGTATACTCTGTTAATCTGAATGAAATATTTTATTTCGGGGCTTTTATTCTCATCGTCTTTGTATTTTTTATCAATGGAAACGTTAAGTTTTATTCTCACAGACTTGTGAATTACCCCACAGGAAACTAAAGTTGAAAGTTTTTAAATCCTTTTTTATTTTGAAAATTTTCCTTTTTACCTTCAAGTTCATTTGGGCCAGAGTCAGGATGTAGCTGATGGGTAAATCTGTTTGTTGACTGTCGACACAAATGGCAGTATTTTACACTCCAGAAGTAGTGCAATATTATGGTCCTTTGGGACCATAATATAAAAGATATATTATAGAAAGATGTCGTGGGAAAAAAAGGAATTCACAAATTTTATATCAGCTTTCATTAGTGTCTGCGACCGTCTTGAGGAGTGGAGAAAAATACAAGAGCCACGTACTTAATAATTACCTAGAGATTATTGTTTTGTGCAGTCTTACATAGGAGTACTTTGCAGAAACACAAAACAGTGAATTAAAACTTTTATAGAACCAAAAAATGATCTTTTTTTCTCGAATCTAAAAGTCTTTCTCTTTTGTATATCGTATGCTTTAAATTTCTTTGAAGTTAGAGAAGCTAGCACAAAAGAATTTTGAAGCATCCGTTTTGAATGAAAAACTTGAATACGTGAAGTCTATTTGTAGAATAAAAACTGGAAGGAAGGACATATGGATGAATATGTATTGTCTGTGCGATGATTTTGTTTTACTTTTACCTATTAGATATATTATAATAAAACTGGTGTTGAGAGGGTGGGGTGTCTGCCTAGTGCCTACCCATATCAAATACATATTCTATTCTAAAAATTATAAGAACAATAATAATAATACTGATAACATTATAAGCCACAGAGCTTATAAATTTCAGGCCCATGGATGTAAATTCAACCTTTCTGCAGCTCACATGTACAACGCCAAATACCAATGTACACAGTAGTATGGGAAAAACATGCAGAATTTGGAAATGCCAAAATATTTGAATGTGTGTCATGTTTGTTTACGTTATTTAGTATTTTATTTTTATTATGATTCATTTATTCAAGTTTGCAGTAAAAGATGACCAGGAAATTTTCAATTTAAAGCCTGTCGCATTCTCGGGAAGTTATGATGGGACGAGTCGGAAGAACTTGTGGAACATGTTTTCTTTTCTTTGTATGCACTTTTAAAAGGTAACCCTCAATATGCTTAAGGATTTCTGTAAAATATATGAGTATTGTAGATTATAAAAAGAATACTATGGACGTGAATATGGTAGATTTTCCTACTGCCACTATTCGTCTTGAATTATTTCAAGTCAAAGTTCTCGGTTCTGTCCCCGAGGTCTGATTATCCAATAAAGAAAATTCGTGTTCATTTTCAATCAAATTGGTTTTACTTTGTTCTGACTTTGTTCGTTATTATTATAAGTATTATATTATATAGGTCACGTCCCTTGCTCAGTGTAGCTGTTTGCATTTTGTGTATGCAAAATGCAAACTAAGAAGACCAAAAGGAACATGTATTGGGCACTTGATGTAGCAGCATCACCTGTGTGTACATATATGGCATATAGCACGTACTCCATGTGTCTTCTTTATGATATTCTGGGTGTTCTGGAAAGATGTATTAAGAGCTCACATTTGGATTAGACCATCCAAGTCATTAAAAGTTTCCGTCTTGCTCAGTTTCAGCAGAGTATGTGAGAAAGAGTTACAAGATGAGGAACGAGTCAAGGAGAGAGGAAACAAGTGCCACTTGTTTTCTGAATGCAGCACTAATTTTGATAACGTTGTCCATGTCCCATTATATAATAATTGCATTATTCCTTCGTTTGATTCTCATCGAATGCATAGATACGTTCAGTTCAAATTAGTTTGTCATACTCCTAAACACACTACATAGCTCATACCGTACTTGACAAGTTGCTATAAAATGTTGTACTCCAGCTACGAGAACTAGAAAATAGGAATAAGCATTCACTTTTGGTCTTAGCATTGCATTCATTGTACTTGTTGTCAGATATTTTGCCCATTTCTTAGGTGAATAAAGTAGAAATGCTCACTTGGTGAGGATTTTATATCGCCTTGAACGCATAAATGCTTGAGGCTTCAGAAGCGAAGCTGACTCTAAAAATACGGAATCACAGGTGTACGTCTGTCCATCGTTACCCAACTGTGTTGGTGCAGTTATTACGAATACCTAAAACATGTCCACTAGTTTGAAAATATATCCACGAAATAGTTTAGTAATTGATGCGAAGCGTACACAATGTATGTGGAACTGGTGTATAGACGGACAGGATGATTCTTATACTCAGCTTCGCTTCCCAAACATCGAGGATTGAGGGTATCCCGCCAAATGTTTCTAGTTTTTTTTGTATGTTATTATATTTCTGTGGAATCTGCTGGGCAGAGTACATTACTATTTCCGTTGAAATGCTGAGGTTTTGAGTGAACTCTGATTGCGAGTGTCCCTGTTGTAAAGCAAGGTTTGAAATTGTTGCTGATTGTATGTCCACAAAAGAAGGTTATCTAGAGTAGAGTTTGACGCAATTGGAAGCAAATAAAGATGATAGCTGTACCATAAAATAACAAGTATAAGGAATTCTGGTAATTCAAGTCTGAAATTAAAGTTTGTGTGTCATTCACCCATAAAAAAAATTTCAGGCTGAATGACCAATTTCCAGCACATGTGCCTTTTCTACTCGAGTATTTTCATGCTAATAATTTATCTGGTCCGATCCGCAGTTGTGCATGTAGGCATACTTTAGATGTGTGTACTTTAGATTGAATAACGTGTAAAGTAAACAAGGAACATTGCTAACTACCACTATTATAATTCTCCATTCCATTGTCAAAATGTTTTAACATTTTATTCAGTCAAATCCAACCTGCTGATTCCTGATCCAAAGTTTGTACAAACAATTGTCAACTTTTTCATCATCTTTTTAAAAAAATGAAGAATGTTTTCACAACTTTTAAGCTGGATGTAGAGGTCGCAAGTCAATCCTTTTTACCTCGTATCAAACTTTGGTTTGAAATTTTGATGTGTTCAGATTGAATCTACAGCTGTAATACCGAATATATATACGACGGAAAATAATGCCCTGTTGAAGGTTTGTAGTCAATTTGCTCAGTCGTTTCGGCTATCACGTGTAGTGACAGCGACAAAATAAAATTTGTTTTCTCTCTCTACATAATATGATGCATATGCAAGGATTTGTAAATTTTGCAAAAATTGTCTAAAAATGTTGAGATTTTTCCAGCAAAGCTGGTATAGTTTCTAGGGCATTTTAATGTCGGATCAAAGGTTTTGATACTTTGAGTTTAGTACAAGATGCAGCTGTATATTTGAACTCATGTGGTAGGAATGTGCTGAAGGAAGAGTGGAGCAGCACAGCATAAGAAAGACGTTTCTGTGAAAAGTATAGTAGGCAGTTACTAAGTCAAAGTGGAGTCTCGCGAAGCGCGTACTTGTGTGCTAATACATTATTATACATGCGTGGACATTTGGATTGAAAGGGACTGTGTGAGGCAGAGGATAATTATACAAATATCATAAGACACTTGTGTGTTGTGTACACTTGTGGGTTGACATTTGACATGAGTATGTCCAATATTAGCGATAAACTTTGCATGTTCTTTCACATGCAAAAATGTGTCCCCACATCTCTCATTCAATCCATAAAACGAAGGATGAAAGAGAAAGATGGGAAGAGAAGAGAAGAGAAGAGAAGAGAAGAGAAAGGACCAATCGGCAGTTAAAACTGTCTCTCTGTCGTCATAATATGCCGAGTAAATATTGACTTTGATTAGTTACTTTTATCTGCGGAATGGATTACCTTTTTTAATGTGTACATTCGCCATCCATGATCCTATCATATTTCCCATGACGGAGACTCCCAATCTGTTGGTTTTCATGATGATGTGATGATACAATGAAGAACAAGACAGCACAGAGCACAGCATCAAACCAATCAATAAACTAATTCAATAACATGTATAAAGATTCGCCCAGTTCTAGATCCTTCTCGCAAACAATTTTCCCCTCTCCCAAAATCTCCCCCCTTTTATTTGATTTTATTTTGTTTTGTTTGATTCCGTGTCTAATCTCATGATATGCAAAAAAGTAGGGAGACAGACGGCTGTTGTCTGTCTTTAATATATGATATATGGTATTCTCCCATCTTTGCATACATGACGTGAGTCCTAGTCTGTAGCTGCGTTCAAGCGTTTCTTTCTTGCTAAAAAAATTCCAATTCCAATGCAATTTAAATACAAAATAACTCATAAACTAACCAAAATGTTATTAACGGGCAGTGTACCTTTTGACTCTCATTCTAAATGCATTAGAATCTGCAATTATCATTGGAGCCCGAACGGC
>JAQGBH010006320.1:0-12713 GCA_034698265.1 Sminthurinus aureus | reverse complement strand
TTGTGTCGATTCGTTTTGATTTTTAATGAGATAATTGCAAATAATTTCTAAATCGCTGCTAAATATTATTATGCAAATCCGCCTATCAAGAAACGATATTTCAAAAACTTATTGAAATAATTTTAATCCCCATTAAATTCTGCATAAAATAAAAGTGGAATGCAATTTTTTAATCATTTGGATATTGATTTATTAATTCACAACAATTACCATTAAGCAGATGGGAAATTGTGTGTGTTGCAAAGCATAAAATAGAAATAGCAGACTCATGCAAAACAGAAAACAGAAGAGCATATAGACGATATTTCATTTGTATTTGTATATTTGATATAAAGTTGCTGCTGTGTAGTAAATTACACAGAAAACAAAAGTACAAAAATAATAAAAATGTTGTCAGACTTCGACGTCGCTTAAAAGTTTTCTCTCTCGATCCCGAAGTTTTATTCATATGGGAATGCAGAAACTTGAGCCAATCAGAGAGCATCAGTACCACTGACGTCACAGGCTCAGAAACTCCGCCTTAGAATCTTCAACATAGGGAGTTTCATGCACCTGGTAATTTGTAATAATCAACTACAACAATCCCTAGGACTGAGGATTCTAAATGACAAGAAAAAAAGATGAACGGCGTCCAAATTCACAAATCACCAATTTCCAATCCCGAATCCTGCTAAATAAATCGGAACAATGAAGGAGCTAAAAATAAACACAAGGTTGGGATTTTTCATCTGTCATCCTTTTTCTATATTTTGGATTTGGTCCTGTGTGTAGTGTGTACTGTATCACATGTCTTACAATTAGGTTTTTTGTTTTTTAAAATTTTGCACCTTGTGCATTTCTGCACGTGGGTTAAAAATGTCCAGTTTCCAGTGTCCAATTTCTAGTTTACTAAACCCAAATTTCTAGTTTCTAGTCTCTCGTGTCTAAATAGATGACTATTACATAATAAATTGACAGAGATTTCTTTAGTCAGAGTCTCAACTCTGCACTCTCTGCAGTCTTTAGTATTTAAACTTAAGAAAGTCAAACAGATCAAGATTTGAGATTCAAGAGTCTGCACAAAGCACAAAGTACAAATTACAGATCACAAGCAGAGTCAATAGTGAAAATTCACACTTTTTACATTATTTACATTTTTTCACGTGGGTTTCTACTCACTCATCCTACACTTGAAGCTCAGAGCTCAAAGCTCAGACCAGAGTAAATTCGTATTTTAAATTCCGACTCATTGTGAGTATACTCACTACTGTTTGTCAACTGCAACTGTGGACTTGGTCCTTGGTCCTATTCTGTTCATATTATTTCATCTCTAATTCAACGTTAGAGTTTAGACTTAAGACAAGGAAAATAAACTTCGATCTTTGTTCTTTCCTTCTCTCAGTTTCTTTTCCATCTCAGTTTGTTTCTTCCTCTTTTTTTTGCTCTTGCTCTTGCACTTGGTTTTGTACTTTGTAGGTTTGTTTTTGCTCTTGTTCCTTCTTGTGGGAAAGAGCCGAGGAACTACAGAATACAGAATGCAGAATAGCACAGAGTATCTACAACGAATAGAGACAAAAGAAATAAACTTTTGGTTTCATTCCCATTGGCATTTTATTTTAAGAGAAGCATCTCAGCTCAGCTCATCTCAACTCATCACTGCTCATTGTCTTTGTCTTTGTCTTTGCTCTGGAGTCTCTTTGTCTCACACCGTCAACCGTCTTCGTCAACAGTCTCGAGTCTCGAGTCTCGAGTCTCGAGTGTAGAGTGTGGATAATATGTAATAATAGTCGTAATAATAATCTGAGAAGGAGTGAGATAGTGAGATGACTGGGCAATCTCCAATCCAATCCCATCTCACAAAAGAAGCCAAGACAAGTCGAGAGTCGAGAGTCGAGAGTCGAGAGTCGAGATGAACATTAAAAAGCAAGGTGATTCAAAATGTGGATGTTGAATCTCGGATAATTTGGCATTCTTTTCCCATCTTATTGTCTCCTAACTCTTGGCGTGTACTTTATTTTGCTACAGGGAATCTAGAGAATCTTGAACGACGACTAAAGTCACAGCTTAAATGTTAAAGTCAGATGTGATTCTAAATTGTAAATGGTAAATTGTTCATTGTAAATCGTCCCAGGACGGAACACGAACTCGAATTCGAACAAGATGAGAGAGGAGAGAGGAGAAGAGATGAAACTGAAACAATACTCGGAAATGAAGGAGGAGGAGGATGAAAATGCACTGCATTCAAAACAGTGGGAATGAAACAATACCAGACGAAAGAGAATAGAGGAAATGAGACAATTAATGCCCATTTCACACTTTTTTATCACCAACTATTTTTTCACACTGTACAGTGTACAGTGTACACGTTACATAATACACGAGATGAGATGAGCTTCTTGATTCTCAATCCACCGTCAACCGTCCATTTGAACTCATTAGATGACACGGAGGAAAATGAAACAAATTGCTCCTTCACTCCCATTTCATCAAACATCAAACAGCAAATACTGCCAAATACCAAAGCCGAAGCCAACAGCAAAGTCAACGTCAAGTTGGGATCTTCTTCCTCAGCTTCAGCTTCAGTTTCCGTTTCAGTTTTAGATTCAGTTCCTTTTCATCTGTACTCCTTGACTGACGACCAAAAATCAAAAGGACAACCAAGACGACAGCAACAGTGACAACGAGGAACAAAATTGCTCAGCTCACTCTGATCTCAATTATTTGTACCAAGAAAGTTTTCAGTATTTTTTATTTATTTGAGAAGGGTACAAAAAAATTATAGTTGGTACTGGCATTTGTGACTTTTGAAGAATTTTGTGACTAAAACTGTAAATCAAGTTCAATGTCGTCCTCACAATCATCAAAATTTGTATCAAAATCCCAATCAATAACATCATTTTTCCTAGTTTTTTCCCTATTATTTTCTCCCTTGTATTTGTTGGAGGTAAAATGTGTTCAGTTTTATCAGCAGGCGGTTCCAGTACCGTCAACATCATCCGCGTGGAGATTTCGTGATGGATTTCAATTCCAAATTCAGAATCCGGCGGACGGCAGCTATCATTTTGGATATGACACTGGTCAGTCTCAAGTCCTCACTTTTATCTGTATTAACACATGCAACAAAATCATGTTGTTGTTGTTTTTGTTTTGAAACCTGAATATTGACTTTTCAGTCAGAATTTTTTGCAAGGATCAAATTTGTAGTTTCTGTTTTTTAAACTTCATGTTTCATGCAAATTGCAAATATTAGAACTATAATTAGCCATGAAAAAAATAAAAAAAATCAAGGAGGAAAAGTCATGAGTAGGAGTTTCTCAAGTGTCAAAAATTTCTGTTTAATGTTTAAGGTTGAAGATTGAGGAGACTTGAAAGTCATTTTTTCTACGATAGAAAATAGAAACTACTTTGCTTATGTAATTTCCAATATCCAATAACTACAACAAATAATAAATTGTACATGGACCATGGACAAAAAAACATCAAATGCAATGGCAAATTGCAAACAAAAACTTCCATGAACCACGAACAAATTTCAGCTCGTAGTTTGTACGTCGTACTACATGTTTACGTAGTAAAGAGTAAAGAGTAAAGAGACGGGAGGTAAATGCACGATGCACGATTTACAATGTACGCCGCACATACTAGTACTTGGTTATTTAAATATGAAGCGCAAGAGCAACTCTTCAGTTTGCAAATTACCTACTTGAAAATTGAAAACTGGATAAAAAAAATATTGCAAAATGTCAAAGTCAAAGTCAAAAGTATTGGATCCGGGAGGGATTTTTCATAAGTACATTTCTTGACTTGCCAACACTTGAGACTTGAAACTTGAGTCTGGAGAGAGTTTTTGAGTGTTGAGAGTTGAGTGCGATGCGACGAGAAAAGCTTGTTCTTTGTCTATAGTGTCTGATATTTTGTAAATTATATGGGATAATGAATTATGGACAGAGAAATATCAAGTGCAATATGCATGAACCATCAACCAGCAGCGAGTTTATTTTTTCATCTTGGCGTTTGTCGTTTGGCATTGTGCTGATTGCAGATCATGAAATTTTGACAGTTTAGCCCCAGGCTCAATACTCAATAGTCCATAGTCATTTAATAGTCAACAGTCAATTCTCAATCCACAATCAAGTTTTAAATTGAGTAGCAAAAAATTAAACATGGATTTTAAATCACATTTTACACATTACATTTTGCTCAACTTTTATTTTCTCTGCGTAGAATCGGCTGTAAAATTCTGCATGTGTACTCAATACTCAATGTTCAATCATGTAGGTTGCAATTCAGAATCTGTAGTCAGCAATTTTTAATTTTTACATAAAGTTTGTTCCGCCTGCTCATTTTCTGCATACTCCACTCTCACTCTCTTGCAAAACTAAACACGACTATCTATACTATCTATCTACACGCTGTGGCTATTTATCTGCGCATAAAACAGGCAGCATGAAATATGCCAACATGGCAAAATTCCTGGTGAAACCAAGACAGAAAATACGACGATAATTTTCTGAATACTCAAAACTCAAAACATGATGGATAAAGAATTGTTGATGATGGTACTAATTACGAATTAAATGATAATTATGCCTGTTTCTCTATTTTCCAGGAAAATCCTACAGAGAAGAACAAAGAAACAGCCTTGGACAAGTTTTCGGTAAATATGGTTGGCTGGATCCTAATGGAATTCTCAGGTAGATGTTATCCTAAATCCTAAATTGACAAACATTTTCTGGTGTCTGGCCAAAAATTCAACTTCATTTGATATTCAACGTCTCATGTTCCCCAGAAATTATGACTCTCTCCTTTGAATTTTACATTTACTTTTCCATTGACTGTAGAACTTTTGAATATTACGCGGACAAGGAGAATGGATTCAGATCCCAACAGACGGATTTAGCACCTTTGGACAGCCCCAGTGGAAATATTCCGGTGATTGGGCCCATTCCAAAACCATTTTTATATGGGCAGCCATATCACTATCAGCCACAACAGGTTCATCCGTTGACACAACATCTCACTTTCAATCCCATCCACGTTCCCGTTCCCATTCAAATCCCAATCCCATCTCAACCACAACAACAACAACAGCAGCCACAACCAAAACAAATTCCACTTCCTCAAGTTGCTCCAGTTCCACCTCCAATTCCAGTGAGGAAATATCGGAATGAGAAAATCAAAGCTCCACTCCTCTCCAATTAATTCCATTTATTTACGCATCTATTTATTTATTTATGTAGGATAATTTTATATTCAACTTTTTATAACAAGAATATTATAAGAATTGACAACAAGAAGCATTTCAGAGTCCAAAAAGTTCAAAACTGTTATATAATTTCTGTCCTGAATCCGGAATCCGGAATAGCCGTTTTCCTTGGTTTATTTATTTAGTACAAAATAGCAAAAAAAATTTTGGTTTTGTTTGAGTTGAACGCCGTTTTCTATTTTTATCGTTTGAAATTCTGATTGCAGCTAAGAGTAACTCATTTGATCAGATGGGTATCAATTTCATACACAAACAAACTTCATGCTGTGCACCCAGTTGTACGACTTATAACTTTTCACTGCCAGAAAAGACTAGATTAGAATTTATGTACATTCTGAAATATCACATAATGATATTTTATTTATTTACGTTTTTAATTTTTAAGTTTGATTTTTTTACTGTGAAGTTAAATGTAATAGAATTGACAAAGTTGAGTAGTTTTATTTATTTCGGTGGGTATTTTGTATTTTGTTTTAGTTGACCATATGATAAATGCTACATGAAAGGAAATGAGATGAAAGGAGAAAGGAGCAACGCATTAAATTTTGTAGATGTTGATTTTTTGTTGTATTTATTTATAGGTAGTTGAAAGAAGGAAAGCTCCAAAAGGTTGATTTATGATTTGTGCCATTTATCTTAATAAAATAATCGGCGTCAAATCAATCAAATCATAAAGTGTAATAAAGTCGTACAAAAATCTCATGTATGTATAATAATAAAATAAAACGTATAAAAAATTCAACAAAAATTTGAGTCTAGTTTTTTTTGTGTAATTATTGATGACTTAGAATGTACATTTTTTAACACATTGATGATTGATGTCCTATCATTTCAGCATAGTTTCTGTAGTACATTTTTAGTTTGAGTTTTGGGGGCCGGATCCTTTTAAAATTCAAAGTACTGGATTTTTTTCCAGTACAAAACACAGGAAAAAATGTTGTTGTGTTGGAGTATTTTGAGTTTTGAGAGAGCGGGAAGGAAAATGTTGTACATTTTATGAAACTAGAGGAATTGGACGCTTATTTTGGGACGGCATCACCAAGAACACGGTATCCATTTTCGTCAGCTTCGTAGTTCAAAACTGTAAGGTAAAACAGGATGAATAAATAAAATAAATATCATCAAAATTCAAAATAAATATGCAATTTTGCTAATCCAAAAGCATTTTCCTAAAATATGAGGGCTTTACCGATCAATTGTCCTTCAGGTGATGTCCAGGAGATTTGACCACGGACAACTTGAGCTTGAACTTGCTTTCCTTCTTCATTGGTGGCTGCTCTCAATTCACCATTTTCCTCTCTCTTGGTTCCGTCACTCAAGGCATAACTGTACAATGAACAAGGAACAGACAACAAAAGAAATGAGTTTAACTCTTATTTTCAAAAAAATGCACAAGAATTCAGGATTTTGATTTGATTTCTTACCCGAATCTGTAGTTTCCGTTTCCATCATTCTCATTTTGTTCACTGACGGTTTGGATGTCTTCATTTCGTACTTGGGGGAAAGCGACGGCAGCAGCCACGCACAAAGCCAAAATAAGAGCCTAAAAAAGAACAAAATGTCATTAATTCCACGAAATTTCCAATCTCACTCACAAACACCATCAGCATTTAAAATTTTCCGATTTTCCAGCTTCAGTTTTCAATTGTAGTTTCCTTGCTCATATTTCCATTTCATTTTAGATTTTCTTTCTTTCTCTTCCTCTTGACTTTGAAATCTTTTCTAATTCTATTGTACTTCAGTCTCCAATCACGAGCACGACCCAGAAAAAAGTAATTGGCGTCAAAATGTTACACATTTTCAATTTTTTAATCACTGTCTAAAATCTAAAAAAAATACAAAACTTGATCCTTGTTTGATTCAACGACGACACGTTTTCAAAAGTTAACCCTTTGCACCATTCCACAACTTTTCACTATAAACGCGAAACACTGGACGAAACCCGATAATTTAAATACCTTCTTTTTTCTCACATCGTTCAAAGCTCAAAACTCAAAATCACTCAGATGGAAGAGAAATGAAGGAAAATCCAAAATTGTGTTGATATTTTGAAAATGATTTGTATTCGAATTGTATTGTATTGGTATTGGTATTTTGAAAATATTCTTACGATCTTCATGATGATGGTTGTTGTTGTTGTTGGGGTGATTTGACTCACTAGGATTATTTGTGTAATTAGTTGATGATAGTTAGTGTTATTATGATTGGAGGAAGGTAAAGGGTCCGTCTTTTTATACTCGTCTAGATTCCCAACCATCTGAACATTCTGAACAAGTGAAGGGAGAAATAATACGAAGGACATGCACAAACACACACGTTACATATTATCATCTTCTTCAACTTCATCATCCTCTTCATTTTCATCTTGATGCTCATACATTCTTGTTGATCCCTCTTGGGAAAAGAAATGTATAGAGTATACGCCAAGACATATGCATATAACTCGTACATAGAGCATAGACATTGAATATAGAATATGAGGTGCATATATGTATGTGAGTGTGAGTGTGTGTAATGGGTAATGGCTGTAATAATGATATAATAATGAAGCTAGTCGATCATTTTTTGATTCATTCCTCTGATGGGCTTTGAGATTTTGAGATTTTGGACGGTGGACGGTGGAGTGAGAAATCACACACGTACTTATGCATAAAAAGGTATGTAGAAGAAGAGGAGCAGCAGCACGCGCAAAAATGATTATGTAACTGCTAAAGTCTTCATTATACATTATGTATCTTGAACATGCATATTCAATATTCACTGTCTCTCACATACTCCTCATTTTCCATAACGCCAAGCCAAATCCAAATCCAACCCCAATTCTCAACAATGCACATTATATCACATGTGTGTAATATTCGGCCCACGGCCCACGCTATGCTAAATCTCCATTTCATGTCGTACAGAAGAATCATGTGTTTAGTGTTTAGTGTTTACTACAGCTCAGCCACTATATAATAAATAATGTTTCGTCTCTACTTGTACTTGATTCTATTTATGTATTTGTATATATTTGTATATTTTGTATGTTCCATCCCAGTGATTTTTATTTCTTATTTCCTCACTACCATTTGGCATTTGGTATTTGGCAGTACTTGTAAAATCTCTCCGTCTTATTGGTAATTACAGTCATAATTGTAATTGCAGCTGTAACTATCAATATATCTAGTTATGTCGATATAATTATTGTGATTATTATTCCTCTGTTAAAAGTCATGAGAGATGATGCAGACAGTAGATATTTTCACTCTCATTCATTTGACAATTGACAATTGACAATCGACAATTGTGAATGAATACGAATACTAATATGAATAAGAGAAGGAAAATGAGTGCGGCACATGTAATTTATTTGTCATTTACATTTAACATAATATTATAGCATACATACGTTTTAAAAGGAAAAGGTGTTGAAATGAAATGTACGGAGTGGAAGAAGAGACAACAAAGCAAAGACCAAGAAGAAACAGTATTGGGTATTTAACATTTACCATTTACGCGGTCATTAACTCACTCGACACTCGACAAGCTACAATCAAAAGTCGACTCTGCTCCGTGCTCTGTAATCTTGGCTGTGGACTATAGACTGCAATTTTTCATGTCATCGACAATTGGCATTTGGCAATGTGCTATATGCTGTGTGCTATGGAGTATGGAGGCGTTATGTATTACAATAATTAATAATTAATGTGTTGTAAATGTAGCTAAAATTAACATGATTTGGAATTGAATTGGATTAGATGCATTCATTCATTGTTTGTCAGTTTACTGCCATTGCTATTATTATTGCCGTTGCATTGCAAATTGTAAATCTTGGATCTCCGTACAAAATTAAAATTTAAGACGCAGACGAAGCCATAAATAAGTCTTCCTTGTGTCTCAAGTCTCACATCTCAAGTAACGTAATGTCTCTTCTGTTGTCTGTTGTGCAATGGTAATTAAATCGGCTGTTCCCCATTTCCTACTTAACAGAACGAAGAATGAATCTTGTAGAATTTTAAATGTAGGTCGTAGAAGAGTAAGACGAAAATAAAACTAGTCGAGTGTCGAGTGTCGAGTGGAGAATGAAATGGAAAGGATCAGACCGTAAAAAATACCTAAATATCGTAAAATATCACCAATAGTCAAAAAGATAGAATCCAGAATCCAGTCAGACGGGACGTAATCAAGTTTTTTATATTATATACTTTATCAAAGTTTTTTAATTTTCCAGTTTCTCTTTGAATTTTCTAGTTTCTAACGTCGCGTGCTCAATGCTCAAGCGATCGTGTCCGTGTTTCATGAAAAATGAAGCTATAAAATTAACTTGTTTGGAGTTTGGAATTGGGATTGTGAAGCGTGCTCTTTTTTCTTTTGTCGTTTATCAATTAACTTATAATAATTTTACACTATCCAGCATTCCATAATAAAATCCATCATTGATGTGTAAAAAGTAAAAAGATAGTCAAAAAATTCTAGACTTACTTTTCTACAAAGACAATGACAAAGTTGGAAGCTAGAGATACATAGGGACACGGAAAAACATTAAACAGCTCAATAAAAATTCGTCACGAATCATGAATCAAGATAAAGTGTTAGAAAATTAAAAAAAAACAGTATCTGACACTTAAAACTTGAAATGATGTGAAAAAATTGTCCCTTGTATCTAATGCGTACGGCGTACATTGTACATTGTACATGTTTTGACTTTTGACTGTGATTTTCCTTACCATTTATCAAACATTTTTATCGTAATCACCGTGTTGGCTTTGACTTTTCTTGTCTGATATTGAGTTTTGATCTTTAATTTTGGGAAGAATTCCGTAAGAATGTCAGAAAAAGTAATATTCAATATTCAATTTCATCACTAGTCAGGTCCTTGTTTTTGGATTGTCAATTTTTGTGTAAACTTTGATCCGTTTGTTTTTCTCCGTCTGTTTTTTCATATACGTAATTCTAAATGCTTACACCTTACACTCTCAAATCTCAAACTGAAGATATTACACAGCATGTAACTGTCTAGTTTCCCGTATCTAATGCAATGTACTGATTTTCTGTTGCTGTTTTAATTTTCTTAGTATTCAAAAGTATCTACTCATTTTATATTTTTCACAGTTGAGATAAGATCTCATCTCTAGTTTCAAAATGGCACATTAAGTTACAGTTTACTGTCTACATTGTCATCTTATGTGGATTTCCTTCCTTATTGTCACTCGACACTCGACTTGGGGCTCGAGTAATTGTATAAATGACACTCTTATTCCGTTTACTTGTCCCATTCGAATCATAATATTTCAGGTCTTACTGTCTCATATTCATGCTCATGCTCAAAGCTCAAAGAAATAAACCACGAGTAAAATAATCCTGAATATTTTCAGGTGACTTGAAACTTGAAATTGAACAAAGTTGTTTTTTCCATTTCATGTGTCCGTTTATCCAGTACCCACGGTTTTGGAAAAAACAAAAGTAATTAAAGTGTAAAATACGAAATAGGTGCAATATGAACAATTAGATGAATCTTCACAAATGTGGTGCGTTTTGCACTGCAGAAAAACTGAACGACGTCAAAGTCTCACCATTTTTTCTTATCAATTATCAATAGTCGAGTGAATTTGGTCATGTCTTATAACTCTGTACCCTGTACTACTAGTTCATTTTCTACTGGCATACACATTACACAATACACAGCTACATTATGCATTGTACAATGCTATTTTTCCACATGAATAAAATTGAAATCTCCTGACTTTTGTAACTGTACATCTCACAAGTTACAACCAATGTTTTACTTTGTAATTGCCACGTGTCTCATCTTTTACCTTTTACGTCTTTTCCTAGATATATTCTGTAATTCTCTAATCTTTATCTAGAATCGAGATTCTAAATTGTGGGCAAAAGTCCAATTTTTACCAAAATCTAAAACTTCCAGTTCTGGACAATAAGCGATTGACATTGACCATTTTATGTGGTACATTCTAAAAAATCCATGATAACCCACAAAAATCAAGACAAAAAGTAATTGTGAGTGGCTTTTTGTCTTTTGGTGTTCGTGTTTATGTTTATGTTTGGCGAGACAGCAGACAGCAAAGCATGTGATTTATGATTATGAAAACAAAATGACAGACAGACAGTACACAAGGCACAAAAGACAATAGACAGATAGGGAAATATTGTCATGATTAAATATGCATCTCGTATAAACTTTACAGCATAATATATGCGCCGAATTATATATTATACCGTTGACGTATGTAGATATTTATATAGGCAGATATCATAAACATTATGATTACGATTATCTCCATCCAAAAAGGAGTGAGTGTGAAGTGTGACAAGTCAATAGTCAATGCGCCTTATACAATTTGTACATTAATAGATAACACATTTAAATATTTTATGTTTTACGCTTTACGCGTAAACCTTGTCACTTGATTCTTGATTCTTGATGCTTGATGTAAAATAAGGAATAAAAAATGAGCATTAGGTACAATTCACAAATTACCAAATTACAAATCAGGAAAAAAATGCATGTTCACTTTAAACTTTTGTGTCCTTTTTGATAGTCATAGAATGATATTTATTACAGAGTCAATCCAGCCCAGTGTCATATTCATAATTAATTACATTCTACATTCAACATGCTTCATTCTTCATGATTATTTATGCATGTATTTTTTGCATTTTGTTCTTACATTTGGATTTTATATTTTTTATATGGATTTTGTCGAATATATAGAGAAAAAAATAAACATACGGAAAAGAGTCATAAAAACAAATCATTTTATCATTTTATAGGAATTGCACTTGTGACAATGGCACTGGCCGAGGATGAAAATTAAAATGACCATAAGGATGAAGATGATCATGAAGTAGTTACATGCCACATCAAAACACCAACACCAAAACATCAAAGCATCAAAGACAGATGAGATGGAGGACAACAAGAAATGACACGACACATACATACATAATCCATAATCATGTGATATGGTATCGTTATAAATGAGATTAAATGAAACTAAAAGTGAACTAATGATAACAAGATAACGTTAAATACGGACAAATTCAATGAAAGAAAAGACAAAGCGAGAGAGAGAGAGAGAGAGAGAGAGAGAGAGAGAAGTAGCAAAAAAGATGAGCTCGTGAATATTTTTCCTCTTTTTAATAAGAGAATGAATATGCATAACCAGTAACACGTAACAACTAACAAGACAGCAAGACTCTTTACAAAGTCAACAATAAAGAATCAAGAGTGGACGAGAAGGAGCATGAACGATGAACGACGTGAGACGTGAGGAAGATGTGGTCAAGGTCTTGAAGGCGAGAACAAGCAAAAGACAAAAACAAATACAGACATTTCTACATAATACACAAGTTCTTCTTCTGACTGGTGACTTCTCAGCGTAAAAAGTAAAAATCTAAATCGCGGCTACGCACGATTTGAAACCTCGCTTTATGAATGCTTCATCGCGAGAGGGTAGCGCAGAGC
>JAQGBH010006319.1:0-12720 GCA_034698265.1 Sminthurinus aureus | reverse complement strand
ATGGAATTTAATGAGATTTTCGACCGAAGTCGTATTAAAATCTCATTAGACAGCACAATAATATTTTTTTCTGAGGGGACTCTGTACTTTCCACCAAAATCATAATCGGAATGAAACTAAAACTTGTATTGATCTCAACTCAACTTGGCTCAATTGAGCTGAGCTGAGCTGAGATTTGAGAGTTGAGAGTTGAAGCCCATTTTATAACATTTTAGAGATGTTCACTACAAACTGCAGACAGAGGAACCAAAGGCGAGATTAGAGATGAGAGATGAGAGTTTGAGACTCAATTTGAATTTGTTGGGAGACACACACCCACAAACAAAAAGTTGACAGAAAAAACCATGACAAACTAGATTTTGTTTTTGGATGTGTATGTGGATGTTTATGTGGATAAGGGGATGGTTGTGTGTTGGTTGTGTGTTGGTTGGTGTGGGATGATAAAAGAGTTTGTGAGCGGAGGATTTGGCCCTGGAAACTTTTACATCAAAAAATAGTTTATACACAACTCGGTCCTCTAACTTTACCCATTTGACGTTTCTCCATTTTTACTCTGTCTCTGGAGGAGTAATGAAAAGTATTAGCGTGTGTTGAGAGGACGCAAAAAGAGAGTAACTTTGTTGTCAAAACTATTTAATTTAATTAAATTAGCCCACTCGCCAAAGTGCTTTTTACCTCTGTCTAAATTCATTACAGCTTACACATTACACCCTAATTACAACATTTTACATTTCCTGCAAACATTTTTCTCCGTTTCCTCTCAATTTTCTCTACAGTACTTTTAATTTGCACTGTATAATTTCCTTTAGGAAAGTAGAAGAGATCGAGTCAAAAGTCAAGAGTCAAGAGTCAAGAGCGGAGAGTGAAGAGTGAATGGGAGAAAAGCTGTATATGTCCGGCCATAATTTTAATTATGTTATGGGAAATGAGTTTAAAGGGATAAAAGTGTGTGTGATGATGACTTTGATGTGGTGAGGATGAAAATGAGATATTGTGAAGGGTCCTCTCCTTCATTCTGTCTCTCACCCACTCGAGCTCTGACGTTGGCTCTGGCTTGTCTATATGCTTCTTTGGGGATGGTGTGGAAGATGTTTGTAGGTGGATTGTCAGTGTGTGCTTGAGTGCTTGAGCTTTGGGTGTATGACAAGTGGAAAGTGGAAAGCTGAGGAGTTTGAGGAAGGTAGTTTGGGTTTTTGGGCCGAAAAGGTTGTGTCTCGGAGATTTCTATCGTCTCATATGTCAACGCCAAACGCTTCATTGTGGGCAGATGATCACTTGATGGGTTTAAGTGGATGGAAGAGAAAGAGAGAAGGGAAAGGCGACTCCTTCACTCCTTCAAATCCTCTTTCCCTTCTCCAGCATTACAAAGGAAAGAGAGCGTCAAACATCCCAGATTTACATTCCAACGATTCTCTGCCTCTCTCTCCTTTGCCAACTGCTTTCGTCCCACTCTTCCACAATGCGTGTATAGTGTACAGCGTAAAGAGTACAGAGCAAAAGTGAGTAATACGGAGCAAGAAATAAGAAGAGGAAACAACTTGAGCGGGAATAAAGAAAAGAAGGAGAAAAAATCACTTGCTCTTCCAGTTTTCTCACTTTCCGCTTTTCCTTCCCATGTCCTTCCCTTGTCCTCTCTTTTGCTCTCTCTTCTAGTCTCTCTCCTTTTCTTTCTGTTGTGGATCCAGATAATGGAAGTTGGACTTGCAGTCATCCACATCCACATTGTGCTCTGGGCGTTCACGGAGAAAATCAAAGAAAATTGAACAGGCTAGAGTCTAGATTTCCCAATCCAAATCCCGAATCCAAACTCAACTTCACCTCCAAAATCCACATCAACATCCACATTTCTACACACTCGACAATCGACACTCGACTGAAATCCACATGCACAAACACCCCATTTCCTTCTCCAGATTCCTTGGATAGGAATCTTGTAATTCCACCTTAATTCCCGGGCTCCGATTCACCTATAAAAATCCGCCTCTCTAAGCTCAGTTAAGTAATGCACACACTTTTGTTCCACATCCAACATCCACCCTTGAAAAGCGGAAAAGGAGACGGAGATCCAAAATCCATTGAACAACCCACAATCTCAAATCTGGATTCTGGATAAAAATTAATCACCTTGACTGCTTCACTTGCGTGTGTGTGGGAATTCCAGAATGCGCTTTCACTACATCACGACTTGCACATTTTGCATACGCACAAGTAGACCACACAGAAAGTCAGGGGATTCTGCGGGCAAGTTCAACTACAATCTAAAGAAAGTGCAGTCATTTTTGTCATTCTATTTTAATCCTATTCATTTACAACTGCACAATCATTTCGATTAATCTCTCAAGTGTACCTATGACGACGTCATGATTGAAAAACAGAAGAAAAGGTATTTTTGATGCTGTAACATTTGACATTTGAGTGCTTTGGATTTTGGATGTTGAAATAAAAGACTTTGAAGAGTTTGGAATTGTTCCTGTAATTGTTCATGTTTCCGCGGGCTGATGGTAATTTATCTAAATTTCAGCAAGTGTGACAAGACGAGTAATTAGATGATGCATGAGTAATGAGTGAGGAGAGAGAGGTATTTAAAAGAAGAATGGGCCACCCAATGCGTACATCTAGAATCTAGAATCTAGAATCCAGAATCCAGAATGTGGATGTGATATTTAATTGTGCGAGTCATCTTGGTAATTTTCCCTTTCTCCACTCTTTTCCCATTCACAAACATTCTCCTTCTTCTCCTTCCTCCTCCGTGTTTTAGGAGGTGAGTTGTGAGCTGAAGCTGACTTAAATCTAGGTTGTGGAATCTACGAGTTGAGTCGGGCAATTTGTCATAAAAACAATAAAACTCTGGTTTAGTTTTCCTGCCGAGAAGTTGGGGTGGAAAAGAGGAGAAAAGTTTTGTAAACGGTCATAAATGAAGTGTCATTGGAGTGAGTACTGACGTTGACTCTGGATTGTAGTTGGTGAATTGGAGATTAGAGGAAGAAAAAGAGTTCAAGTTGCATGTGTCAGCATCCCAATAACTCTATTCATACTACATACATTTCCCAACATTCCCCAACAAAGACACAGAGCAGCCCACTTGAAATACCAATAAATTTATCATACAACTATTACACGGGCAAAAAATAAATGACTTTTCCTTTCCTCTTCCTTCTTCACTCGGCCGAATCTCGCATGTGGAATCTGGAATCTATGTAGAATGAGACCAAAGTAAGAAGTAAAAGTTGTAATGGACATCAAAATAATATCTTGTTTGATAAAAGCATCAAACTTTTCCCCTTTTTCTCTCTCTCTCCCTCGTTTTCCTATATTTTCTATATTTCCACACCGGAGCGTAGAGCGTAGCCACACGTTTCTCGAGTCTTTTGCTCTCCTCTTTCCTTCCGTCTCATCTCAGCTGCTTGTCTCTCCCTATCCCTCTCTGTCTTTCTGTCTCTGTGTCACCGAGGAAGATACAGGGACGAAGAATCAAACCGAAAGGAGAAACAAGTGCAGATATAACTTTCATCCTTACCAAAATAGACATATAGTTTTTGGGTTTGGGTATAGATAGAGAACTTTGCTGATATAATGTCTAGAATGTGGAATAGAATATAGATTGGAGGAGAGTGGAAAAAACGGGATAAGTTGCGAGTAGGAAGTAACCATTTCTCCAAAGGCTTCCCTTATCACATCCGTTGAAATGAGACTTTTCCCGTTTTTTCTCTTCATTCCTCCGTCTCCGTCTCCGTCTCCATCTCTTGTACATCCCGAGTGAAGAAACGTTAGGTAGCCGATTCTCGATTCTCGATTCTCCTTCTCTTGTTTCATGTGACAGAACAGAGCCGAGCGTACGAAGGAAAGGAAAGTGAGCTAAATACCTATGTTGCTCTTCCAATGGCCGTTACATCTTCAAAGTCTACCTACCTTTCTTTCTTTCTTTCTTTCGGGGGCGACAAAATCTAGACGACATGAGACTATGGCTGAAAACCCACTTTTTCTACGTCCTCAGCCAACAGCCAACTCCAACTCCAACTGATAAAGAAAAATAAAAAGGGAGCCTCTTCTCCGACTCTGTCTCTGTCTATCCAAATATAAAGATACTGCACACCATACTTTGTACACCGTACACTGTACATGAAACAAGACGAGTAAAAGAGGTAGACGAGACTATTTTTGTCATGTGCAATCAGCGAGCAATCTACACATCTTCACGGCCAACAGACAAGAAAGGAGAAAGGAGAAAGGAGAAAGAGTTTTGTATTATATAAATTGTACACATGTCTCCGTGTGGCAAAATAGAGTGAAACTTTCTCCGTCTTCTTGTACATTTTGTGCATCTCTTCCTTCCTCGTCCCCTCGGGCTAATAATATCTCCACATCCACATTCAACGGAGCGCACTACTCCAAAACATTCCATGTGATATCATGACATAACATGACTGAATTTGGATTTGGATTTGAATTTGAATTTTCATGTGGTTAGAAAATTCGGTGAATTGTGGAAATCCGGATCCGGATTCGGATTGGGATTCTTCACATTTTCAAATCTCAAATATCAAATCTCAAATTGGGATTGCCACATGCAAATCTCTGCATTGAATATTGAATGTCAAGTTTCTCAGATTATTTATACATTTTGTCATAATATTATTTTATCTCTCTGTTGATTTATTTATTCATTCATCCGTTGGAAAGTTTAGTCGGTTTCAAAATTGTTTCAAAACGTAATACCGAAAAGAAATGGTTGTTTTCCATGTCCCGCGGGTTGAAAGTGGGTGTGGGTGTGGGGTGTGGGGTGTGGGAGTTTTAAGGAGCTTAAACATGTACAAACTGATTTTCTTCATGTTTGAATTTTAATTTTACACGACATAAACTGAACAGTTGACAGTGTGCACTGAGAAAAGAAGTTGAGGAAGTTGAGGAAGGGGAATCGAGGGAAGAATATTTATTTTTTTACTGGAAATGGAAATGTGGTTTCTCTGCCTGATGTCGCACCACACTTTCGCACCTCATGACACCGCATGAAAAAATGAAAGGAGAAGGAAGGAGGAGGTGTTGGTTTTGCGGAGGGTTGAGCTGGAGCCCAGTTTTTTCTCTATCTGCTTTGACTATTGAGATTGAGATTGAATATTGAAAATTGAACGGAAAGTGGGGGCTAGAAAAAAGGAGGGTGCGGGTGAATTTTTATTGGTTTGGGAATATGCTGCTGAAGATGGTGAATAGAAAATATGGAACATGAAAAATCAAAATCAAAAGCATGTACTGGGTTCCTGAATTTTAGTCGTATATGTAGAAAAACTACGCACGAAGTAAAGGGTAGAGTTGGCTCGACTTGGAAGATGACACGAGGAGGACGACAACGGCCAAGTTCATGTGCCGAGTGACGAGAGTGATGATTGTGATGAAAAAGGGAGAGGGAAGAAATGACTTGGTAGATTGAAATCCTGTGTATTTTCATGTTATGTCTACTGTCTACTAGTGTGGACGTTGAGGGGAAGTAAAAGAAAAAGAAAAGGAGAGGAATTGTATTGTATTGTGTTGTGTTGTGTGGAGGAAAAGAAGAAGAAGAGAGACATCCAGATGGTTCTCTTTGATTCTTTGATAAAAATGTAGTCAAGGTGATGAGTTTTGATTTATGAATGTTTTGTCACATGTCCAATCCGCCGTATCAGCGTATCTCGCTCGTACATTATCATAACAATTCTAACCATTTTCCCTCTCTCGTTTCTTTGCAGTTCCGCCGATGCTCTGGATTCCGCACCAGGCAAGTTCAGCTTTCAACCCGTTTTATAATTTCATATCTATTTGTATAATGAGATATACGTGTAGAAAATAGACTGAGAAATGTTGTTAATGTTGATGACTTTGTTGGTTTGATGCTTTGTTGGTTTGATGCAGTTGGTGGGAAGTCCATTTGGCAACAGCGTCACTCTCGAGTGTACCACCGAGGCCAACCCTCCCTCGCTCAACTACTGGACAAAGGAAGACAACGGTGGACAAATGTACCCATGTCTTTTTTTCTTATATGAAATATTACAATTTTCCATGTACAAGGCAAATAAATTCCTCTCTTTTCCGCTCAACTTTCAAGTCATCCATTCCAATTCCAAAGTTAACATTGAAAATTGAAATGGTAGGAAATACAAAATGAAAAACAAGTTTGAGATATTTCAATGGCAATGTCGAATGTTGACAATTGACAATTGACAATTGACGACTGAGGACAAAAATGTGGAATTAGAGGAGCAAAATGCTTGGAATTTCCAGTTAAAGTCAAACTTGAAGCTCCAGCACTGGAGCCTCGTTTGATTTGGTTTGGTTTGGATGACTTGAAAAAGAGGGAGACGGAGGAGAAAAAGATAAAAAAAAGGGAGAGGAACAAGGTTTTTTGAATGCCTAAATGTTTGACTTAGGATACATGACAGTCGGAAGTATCGGACGGAGAACGTGGTAGGAACTCCACTCTACAAAACTCATATGAAACTCACCATCTTCGACATCCAGGAAAAAGACTTTGGTATGTTGTCACTGTATTTCAGACTCTTAACTCAAATTCAATATGTTGTCACTCCTTTCAAATGTTCAAATGTTCAAATGTCCAATGTTCAATGTTGAATGCTCAGAGACTCGGCGTTGTCAGGTTGTCCAATGATCGGAAATGGAGGAAATGGGAAACAGTTTCCATCTCCATTTCTATTGCATTTATCTGTGTACAATGTACATGGTGTTGTAATGTCATGTGATTGATGTTTGCAGGAAGTTATAAGTGTGTGGCCAAGAACCCCAGAGGCGAAACAGATGGCTCCATAAAACTCTACGGTAAAAACACATGTCAAACACAACATTTTCCTTTTATTCTAATAATTTTCATACTTGATACAGCTAAAATTCTATTCCTTAAAAATATACTTGTTTTTAAATGTCTGCAGCTTCATCTCCTCCAACGACCACCACAGTCCCAACAACCACCACCAAAGCTCCATTCGTGAAACACAAAGGTATGTAACAATCTTTGCTTTGCAGGGTTTTCATGATAATATAAAAGAATTATAATAATAACTGGGTTGAAATTCGGGAATTGTAGATCCAAGAGACCGGAAGGACGCGTCTGGTCGGAATCCCAGTTCACTAGCAATAAACAAGGAGAAAGGTATCAACTTTTCCACCCAAATCTAATCACATTCATAATTATTCTTTCAAACATCAATTAAACAAATTGCCGTCATTTTAGAGAAAATCAAGGGTTTCACATTCCACATTCCAGATCCATCAACACGAGAAATCATTCTGGCACAAATCTAGAGGAGCAGTAGTTTTCTAGTTTTCTAGTTTTCTAGTTTTGTGGGTTAGAGGCACAGGAATTGAATATCATGAGTTTGCTGTGGACAGGAGTAAACAGTAATAATAATGTTAATCATCCTAATGAATGAGCGAGTGAAAGGGGACGGAGCGTCAAAATTAAACATCATGGTCAAAACCAGAGGTTTGACTTTAAACGCTCAACATTGAAAATTGAGCATTGAACATTGAGCATGGAGCATCCTCTACTTTGTGGATTACTGTGGACAGGACTTTTAGCTAAATGTTAGGATTTTAGTAGCAAGTGCGGAGCTGAAATAGGGAGAGGCAAATGGCTTATCCAGTAGTATTCTATTGACTGCAACTGAAACTGGAAGTGAAAGTGAAAGCGAAACTGGTTGAAATATCCATAATATTGTACAAGTCGTTCCAGAGATGAGGAGAAAGTTTGATGATGGAGACGAGTCTCTGAATAGTCTGGATGGAGATTTGGAAATAGTCAACGTTTGCATGCGGTTCGGGTTTGCATTTGTTCGTACTCGATGCTCGATGCTCAATTCTCGATGCTGGATGCTGGATGCTGGATAGTTGAGAATAAAAGACGTTTGGTAGGAATGGGCAGAGAGAGAATGGGGAGGAAGCAGATGGTTATCTTGTTATTTGCCATTTAATTGGATGACAAACCACAAATTCGCACCAGTTTCCTCATAAGTTAGCTCAATCCACTCATTTCATTTCATTCCGCATTCACATTCCCTCGCACATCCACATTCTCCATTCTCAGTTCTATTGTGCTGGAGCAGAGTGAGAAGGAAGCATCAACAATTCGGTGGTACACATGTTGGGCTGTAGTTTGATGTGCTCGTCTGGGTCTACATCTATTTCTACATCTATTTCCATGTCTCGTTCTCTGTTCCTCTGTTGTTGCATGTCATCATTCTCCGCTTATTCACACATTCCCCCTGTCACATCTGTACGCTGTACTTGCACCACTCTATTCTCTATTCAACACTCTTCATTCACAATGCACAACTACAATTTGTTCATTTGTCTCCATCCTTCAACTCTTGCACAGGAAAATTTCTATACGCTTCTCATCCTCTCTTTGTTTCTTGTTTGTTTGTTTGTTTGGAGTCATAAATACCTTGTCCTACTCTTTTCAACCTCTAATGTGTACATCCTCATCCTCCTTCCTTTTGTTTTGTTCCCTCCTCCACAAATGACAATGACAATCTGCATCATGTTTCAATGTTCTAATCCGAGACATTTCCATTCATTGTCACATCCCATCACATCAAATCACAGAGTCACAGAGGATTGCATTGAATGCAGGGAAATCCGCTCCCTCGTCAGTCGGATTGAGCCGAGACAGAGGCATTTCAGAAGGAATTAATAAATCCATTGTTTCACTCCGCACTCCTTTCTCATTTGATTAATAACTCTAATTATGACGGCGGAATTATCAATTACTCGGGATGGATATTATCATCATCATTATATTTTATATTACTGTTAAGGAGCCAAGAATTTAGCTCCATCAATTTTAAATGGGATTCGAGTGGCACAGAATGTTTCCAGTTTGGAGTTTGTCAGAAAATTAAGAGACAGAGCGGAGCGATCACAGTTATTGATTAGCTCCAATTTTTCCCCTGGTCTGGTGTCTAATTTCCAACGAAGCTCGTGACTCCAAAATCCAAGCTTCAGTAGACAGTAGACAGTAGACGGATTGTCAATTGTGTTTATAATATATTATTTAAAATTGTGGTTGGAGGCGTAGCAGAGAGTGGATGAGTTTGTGTACAGTGTAAACATGTATTAGTTTAGCTATAATTTATTTACTCTGTTATATGTATGTTGTGTGCTCAGGGTTGTGTTTGTAATCTATTGATTGACAGGGACGGGTTATCAGTCCAGTTTGAACACGGTAAACAAATCAGAGCAGAAATCATCGGAGAAAGGAAGTCCGTACGGAGCAGAGTGGCCTAGTGAAAGCCCATGTAAGTCATTAATCATCCTTTGCCCACCTATGTCTTTCCCCTCCCTTTCTTCCTCTTTCTTCCTCAACTCTAGTCTCTAGTCTCTAGTCTCCACATGCTGGGACCATACATACAGCAACACTGCAGTTACTTACTCGGCTCATGTCAACACACATCCAGACACACACGCACAAAGTCACAGCACACAGAACGAGTGACTCAGACAGTCACACATCTTTCTACTTTCTGCTTTCTACTCAATTTCCTATAGACAACCGTCTCAGCCCCACACATTAGACATTAGACATTAGAGCGCCCTATCCCACACACACAACCAGCCAGCTCAATATTAAAAGTAAAAGTAAATGGTTGACGGATAGATAAAGCACCGTATCAAATCCAGGGAGAAAGAGATGCCCCCTGAAAGTTGCAAGTAGAATGAGGTCGAATGAATCGTCAGTCTCTTTCTCTCCAGTTTCGGAATCAGTCAGAGTCAGACTCACGTTCATTTTCACCCGGCTCACATTTCAGCGCGCTCCACAGGAACAAAATCTATTAAATCCAACTTTCACCATCTCCCTCTTCCCTTTCTCACACCACACCACACAATCAATATTAATGAATGATACACCACCTTCTCAAATCAATTTCCTCCTTTTCTCCGCTTCTTATACTCCAACATTCAATACGAACGAGGATTCTTTACACTTGCACAGGAGAAAATACACGACAGAAAGCAAAGTCTGAACCTAGAACCTCGAATCTAGATAATTCCAAATTCCAAATTCATTCTTTCAACTTTTACAATACAAAGAGAAAAAGTCGAGGAAAAGTATAAAATGGGAAATCCAACTCGACACTGGAAAAGCCATGAGCGCACACAACGACCTTCATTTTATCAGGATAAATAATGAAGCCAACTCTAATAATCCGTCGATACTTTGGGTACTTTGAGCTTTGAAAGTGGAAAATGGAAAATGGAGAAGGAAGCGGACTGCTTCTTGTAAATATACAATACAAAATGTCAACATGCTCAACACTCACAACTCACAAATCAAGTTAGTTTGATGTTGGTGTTTGGAGGTGGAAAGTCATCATTATCATGTTAATAATATTATTATTATTGTGTCCTCCTTGGTAAGTGGCCAACTCGTATTATTATTATTATCCGTGTGAACCAGCGGCACAAACTCACCTTCATTTTGATTCCTGAATTCCTCGCCCGTGCGTCACATGAAACATGAAACCAAGTGCAACGTGATCAAAGCTACAACTTTCCTAGAACCTAGAACAGGCACAAACATAAATAGTTGTACATAATTTGACATGACACAAGACACAAGTTAAACATGATTTCCCTATTTTAAAAAAATTCCTTTAAAAGAAAAACATTGGTTTTTTATCATGAGAATTGTACAATTAAATCAAAAATTGTCTTGATTTTGGCTTGTGAATGACTAAAATGATTTTGACTTTTGTATTTCTGTTTGTATTTGTATTTAGCGAGCGGGCAGGTTCATCGGATGGAGCTGACGAGATTTGTCTGTGGTGGAGTCCTCGGATGGGTCATCATGATGAAACTAAGACATGTTAATAATTTGTTCGTGTAAAAAAGTTGCCAGTGACTTTGTTTCACGCATCAGGGACACGGGTCGTCGGTGGGACGGCGAGTGGCGGGTAACATAACGTAACAGAAAGGAAGTGGAATGGACAAAGAGAGAATCATTGAGATAGATAGAAACTCGAGTCAATTCAAGTCTCTGCTTTTGAAAGAAAGAGCAAGTGCAGGAGAGAAGGAGAGAGGGAGATTACAAGAGTAGAAAACATGAACAACAACTGACAGCGACGGATACAAACTGATAAGAGACAAGAGACAGTCAGTCACCGAAAAGGGGGAAGAAAAAGTAGGAGGAAAAAGAGGGAAATGGAACCAGAAACTGTATCAAATACATTATATTGCGCTACAAATGTAGTTACATTCTTTTTCCCTACATACAAACATGAACATGAAGGACGAACGGTGAAGAAGAGTGAGCTGAGCGCCTTTGAAATGCACAGTGAAAATGTGCTGATATGACGACGTGAAATAAACTATAGACTCTTACTTTGTACCTACATGAGTGTTGTTACAAGTGCAAGTGAGTGAGTGAATATACCTTCAAATGTCCTCCGTCTCTCTCTCTCTCGCTCTCTCTCGCTCCAGCTCAATCAAATGTTGATTTTCACAAAAAAGGAAACAAAAATCAATATTTTCCAACTACAACTACAGAGAAAGGGGAAGAGAAGGAGAGAGAGAGAGCGCGATAGATAACTGTTCATACCTCGCCTCACCTCAATTCAAATCCCTCTTTGGTTTCAACTCTCAAGTCGTCACCAGCACCAAACAGCCAAACAGCAAAACATCATCATTCTCTTTGTCATTTTCTCTCTTTCATCCACGTCATGTCACTTGTCTCCTCCTTTCCATCTGGCTCCCGTCTCCTCTCTCCTCTCTCTTCATCTTCCTCCGTTCTACATCAAGTCACAAATCTCAAATGCACCTCTCAACTCTCAACATCAACAACTCCAACGTGTTCCAAGAATATTGACTATTGACTCCTTTCCATTTGTTTACATTGTAAACCGATTATTATTATTATTTATTATGCACACATAAGAAAAAGAGTTTGGTTCTTTCTTTGACCTTGTCCCTTGAATCTTGAATCTTGAATCTTGATGCTCTAATGTTACTCGCTGCTCGCTGCTCGACTTGAGAAACGGCAATGAAAATGATTCCTACACCAATGTAAAATTAAGAACATGTAACTTTAATATTACCTGTTAATTAACCAGACATTTCACTACTAGAATAAGGTGTAAAATAATAAAATAATAAAATATTAAATATGCATCGTGCATAGATTTATGATATCGACTGAATTATTCTGAATCTAGAATCTGAAATGTAGAATGCAAAATGTAAAATGTACAGAGCACTGCTATTCCTCTATTTGTAATTATTGTGGTAATGAATCACTCTTACACGTAGAAAGTGCTTCACTCCACTCCACTCCACTCCACTCCACTTGAATTGACATTCCAAGAATTTTACTAGTCTAAAAACACATGTAAATTGTAAGTTTGCTTTTGTAAAGCAGGCGCGTACACAGAATGCAGAATATATTGTAATCCTGGAAATACGTGTATAATGAAGAGTGCAGAGGATTTTAGCTTATTGTAATATGACAATGAATTGTAAATTTAACATAGTGTAACATTTGAATATTTGAAAGAGAACAAAATCATCATTTTTTGATACGATGAATGTGCATAAATAAATATGACGAGTGAATGAGAAAAGAAAATTGTACATAATAAATGATTATGATTGTACTTCTAGTTAGACCCTTGAAAAAATATGTGACCATATCCGACCGGAAAGTGGTGTCATATGGTGTCACATTTTGGTGTCACTTTGGTC
>JAQGBH010006318.1:0-12721 GCA_034698265.1 Sminthurinus aureus | reverse complement strand
GGAAAAGTTTATTTCACATGACCAACTTCATAGGGGTAAAACACGTTTGTGTGTGCAGGGCTGGTGGGCACATTTACAAACCGATTCGTCTCAAATTCGGCAAAAACTATGCTTGGGCATTCCAATTGATGCCCCTGCAGTGATTTTTGAATAACTTGATAAATGGGCCCACACGGAGCAAAACACTGAAAAGTCTCCAAAATGGACCAAATTCGGAAACGATTTGGAGTGTATTTCTAATTGCTGGGCTAGCGTGTACGTTTTACCACTGATATGCACGACTCTCGCCCACGACTTTAAAATAGCATCAGCACTAATGCCTCTCAAGCCATTTTGCAATACCCCGAACCCAGCCACTACCCAAGCCAAAACCCCGCAACAGCACCACAAGCAAAAAAATCACTATTTGTCCGTAATTTAAGCGCTATTTCTGCACAAATTCTGCTCCAAGTTTCAGCACCTATCACCTTCATGCGACTCAAAACAAAGAGCTTCGCTCCTCCAACCTGCCTGCAGGTTCATCTCAATTTTTAAAATCTGAATTCTGAATTCTGGAACATTTTCATGTAACTTTGAGCAGTTGATGTGCATTAGTAGTCGACCAAGTTATCAGCTGCTTACTGTGTAGTGTAGCTTGTAGATACATGTGTTATTTTGGTAGAACATGACAATAACTAAATCAAATTAAGGTTTGCAAATTCATTGATGGAGTTTACTACGTGACTTATTTAGCTCTAGTCTTCTCATGTTTTCCCTCACTATATACTACACCACAATGCACGTTCTAAATTCATGTTATTCGTTATTCAGTAGTCAGGAGAATGAGTGAAAAGGGTAATTTTACAAGTGTGTTTACTGTACACACAGTGCACAGTATATACGTAATGTGTAATATGTATATTTTGATGTTTTCAGTAGTTATGCAAAAGCACGTGCAACTTCAACTACTTTCAAAATGCATAGGGAGAGACACAGAGAACACAATACAAAATAAACTTCTCACTACGCAGTGACTTTTACTATTCACTCACACATTTAAATATGGCGGGATGTGTAGTTTTTAAAACAATGATTATGTAACACAAAACAGTCTATTTTGCATTTTAATCATCTTTACTTTATAACTAGTCCACGACATGATACATACTACATGTGTTCATATTTTGCGTATTCGATATGCGATAGTCGGCCGTTGATCGCTTATTAAAACTCATACACAAATTGTGTACAAAATTCCAAACACGAGGTGCCTACGTATACAAAATACAAAATACACTGTATCATCTACAACAAATTTATGGATCCATTGATCTTCGGCTTATCGATTCCCACAATGTTAATTGTTAAAAAAATGAGAATAGAATTACATCCTCGTACTGGGTACATGGATTAATACAGAATGAATGTTTCTGTCGACGGCTCTTTTGAACAGGAGCAATCTGATTGCATTTTGATGGTCATGTCCGATAAAATTCTTTTTGCAAGTTATCAAACTACAAACTAAGCATCAAGCACCAAGCGGAAAATGTTATGTATTATAATATCGTAAATAATACTTCCATAATATTTCCTCGTTATGTAAGTACTAACTACAGCTAAACAAAAAGCATATCCGTATTCTATACATACTATAACATATTACACACTATACATTATGTATATAAAAATTCAAATGAAAACAAGTCCTAAGTCGTACCTTGACTTTGGACCTGAGAATAGAATAGTTTTCATGTGTGTATGATTTTTTAAAAGTTTTTTATTCGAGTTGGAATTCAAATTCGAGTTTGAGTTGAACTTGGTAGTCAACAGTCAATTGTCCGTAGTCACTAGTCAGCAGGGGCGAATGAGATTCTCTCTTTCTCTTTCTCACCTAATGCAGTTTTAGTTTTGCTCTCATCCTATTCATGATACATGTACGTTGTACAATGTACAATGTATAATATCATGAACGTGGAACATAGATTGGTATTTACAGATACTTCTCTACCTGAATCTAAAAGTCAGTATATTTTGGTATGTTGTTCTGATGGTGGCTGATTTTAATAGTGATAACAGTGATGATGGTGCGACAGCGGATGATGACATTGTGCTGATATGCACTCCAAACTCTGCATTCTACACTCTATACTCTATACTCTACTCATTACTCATACAATGAGAACTTGGAATGCATGCATTAAATACCTGAACAGTGCAAAGTGTACAGTGTACATTGTACATACAAAACCCGTCAAATTATCGTCATTCCTTAATCTCCTTTAGCACATGGAACTAACTATTCAACATTCAACATTCTATATTCAACAATCAAAGCTCTATTGTTGGATTATGTGTTTCCGCAAAAAATTAGAACAATGCATTGGCTCTATGAACATCGCAATGCCTACCATACTACCGTACATGAAACATGCTCATTGCTCAAGTATAGCTATATACACTGTGCATATGCTATTTTTAGTGTGGGCTATAAAGAGAAACGTTTTTAAGAGAATAAATGCTAAACACGTAATTGTATAAAAACATGTGAAGGTATGCGTATACCACATTCCATATATTATATACTCGCCATAAACTATATAAACCTACTGTGAGGTATTGCCATAAAACACAATATGTAAAATGTACTCATATTTAGAAGCGTTCATAGTGGTTCAGCATTTATAATATTTTATAATGTGTATATATATCAGTGATTCGTAGTATCGCATAAGGCTAGTTATTGAATGAAAAAACTTGGAAGTGAAACATAAATGGATGGATTTTGGCAACATTTGATTCAAATTGCTTTGTATAAAGTTGGATGAACTGGGTCCTGCGTGTACAATGTACAGATCTGCCAAGTTCAATTGGTAAATAAATGTTTAGACATGGCGCACTACTCTGTCCACAGTAGAGAATAGGAAATGCACTGAGTGAAATACGGAATCTTTTATTTATCAATATCAATATGCGGAAAAGATGCCGAATGTCGAATGTTAAAATACGTATACATAATGTGCCATCATAATCATTATGAGGACCTCGAGCGGAAAACTAACAAGGAACATAAACCTAAAACCTACAAGTTACAAGCTGCACGTTTAGTCGAGAGTCGAGAGATTCGGAAATTCAACTGACCGTTACGTTAAGAGTTAAGAGCCCGTAAGAATCATGGAGCACTAAAATAGTTTTTGGAGTAATTCATACAGACTACAGACATTGCACAAGCTGAATAATGTATAAAGTATAAAAAGTATAAAAAGTATAAAATGT
The DNA here is from genome assembly GCA_034698265.1 of Sminthurinus aureus. Lineage (NCBI taxonomy): Eukaryota > Metazoa > Arthropoda > Collembola > Symphypleona > Katiannidae > Sminthurinus > Sminthurinus aureus. Next base: position 9,469 of record JAQGBH010006318.1, on the reverse strand, counting down.
GTGTAGAGTGTAAATATTTTGAGTTTTCAGGTACTGATGTCGTATCCTTCAGTTATGAAGAGTGAAGAGCAAAGAATAAAAATAGACATAAATTTTTTCATACATCATGGACTTAACAAAAACAACCGGAGATGAAAAAATGGAAAAGTTGTGATTGAAAAGATGATGATTCTTTGAGAAACGTACGAGAATTTTGTTTTGATTTTATCCTGTGAATTGTGAATGACGTACTAATATTTTGTTAAGAATCCTTTTTATAGCGTCAAACTTCTGGGTCTAAAGAATCTGTTGTCTAGTGTCTAGAATCTAGATTCTCAATCTCTCCATTATAAAATACACATCTCGGATCTCCGTAATAAATTTAGTTTGGCCTAGAAAATTTCGAGTGGAAATAAAGATGAATGTGTACTTTGTCCTCTATACTCTCTAAACAGTACATAATACATAATACTTTATGTACTTTTTTTGTACAGTTTTGGTAGAATTGTAGCAAGTCGTGGAACAAATTACGATCTTTGTCTTGGTTTTTGTTTTACTTTTACAGAGGCAGAGCATCTCTCTGACTCGGATTTGCGCTGCAATGATTTCCCATGCCAAACTATAAAATCCATTTCTCTAGCTATACCTACGAATCTTCTTCCAATAAATTATACTTTGTAAACTATACAAGTACTACATACTTCATGTATCTGTGCCTAAAAACATTTTGTTGTTCTACCTATAAATAAAAATTTCAATTTCGTTCGTCCTCCATCTACGTGTATTTTGTATTGTGTATTAGTTTCCTTCTTCGTGCATGACGCAGTCACGTAGACCTGACCGACACAAGTTCGTCCACAAATATCTGTGTATAGTATATACTATATACAGTTGATAAAAGTAGACTACCTTTTACCTCTCTGAATCCAGAATTCACAACACATGAGAGAAAACGTTCACATCAAGATTGAATTCGAATTCGAAATCGAATTTGAACTCAAATTCTGCCTGAACAAAATTAGTATCAACAGTAAATTGTAAATACATCTTTTTTTAGGATTGTACTGTTGAAACAAAAATAATACACCAATGATACCTAATAACTAATAACTAGTGCTCATAGTGAAAAGCCATTAGAATCGTCCGTGCATCCAATATAATGATTTATCTGTATATGACGAACCTCCACAACTAATAAAAAACAACATACAAAATACAGAAAAACAAGACATCATATTGTACTAAATTTCTCAAATTTTCCAACACAGATATTGAAAAAGTTTGGTTATTTTTCAGAGTTTTATTCTTAATATTTGGAACAAATTGGAAGGAAATTCAAAGCTTTGTACCTTAATTTTGATTTAATCCCTTAGATCTAATATTACAGATTACTGATCACAGGAGAAGGTTAAAAGCATAATATATAATTTGTTGTAATTAGTTGTATTTTTTATTCCATTTGCTAATATCTCCAAATTATGTACTTTTTATTATGTAATGCCCTGTTTACTGTTTATGACGAATAATGAATATCTGTACATTGTCTGTGGTATTTACGTCAGCCTCAATGTTCAATCTGTAATCTACGTAATCTGCGATCTACAATCTACAATCTATATGACAGTGAACAATTTTGATTGCAATTATAATTGTAGATGAATGACAGTTGACAAGAACAGCACGAATGTACTTTACCTTTCAAATTTCCCTTGCAATTATCTACAATTCCTAGAACGTCAATTTTTAAAAGCTCAAAGCTCCAAATCACAAATCACATTGAAATCCCTAATGTTATACACTGCACACTGCACACTGCACACATGTAATAAAAATTTAAAACCAAAACTTGAGAGATAAGACCACCCCGCTTTTGTTCACAAAATCACGATTTAAGACACAGCTTGATATTTGATATAATATGTAGGTAATAGTAAGTACATTAAGGTATTACTTATGTTTTAAATACTTGCGATTCACTATTATTTAACTACTGCCACTTTTCCACCTTTTCCTTTTGCCTTTTGCATACTTCAGCTCCCAATCAAGCTCGGGTTCCTCACAGGCAAGTATTTACTTGGTAAAAGAATTTAATTGTCTATTGTATATCATTCATCATTCGTCATTCATCATACACTTTACATGTACCGCATTGTGTGTTTTGTATTATTATGCTCACAATATTCAATTGTTGATTTTGTCAAATACTATTATTTACACAAGTGAGGCATGTAAATACACGTAAATATCACATATCTAAAATCTACACGAGTTTTAGCTTCCAATTTCTAGCTATAGAATTATTATGATTGGCAAATTATGTACATTGTTATGTAAGACGAGTCATATCTCATATCGTCAAAATAATATTAACAGTAGTAACAATAGGTATTTTTCAAACTGCACACTGTACACATATTATACATAATTTGTAATAAACCTTTGTACTTTGAGACAAGTTCTTTCTTGGAATTTCCTTCTTCGTCGTACGTTGTTTGTTGTTGGTTCCATAAACTTTTGATTTTTGATTGTCAATTCTTGTGTACAACAAGTGCACGAACTATTAACTGTCTATAGTCTATATGTGTAATGAATAATGAGTAACACAGAAAAGTAAAAGCTACAACCTTAAAACTTCCATAATATAACCTACATGTTTGTTTATTTGAAATATTCACAAATATTGAGCTAATCTTAATCAGTACCTATACAAAACATTCTAGATTCTATAGACTCTGGATTCTGGACTGGTTCGCATGAGTAATAAAAGTAAGAGTTTTCTGCTGATTCTCATATTACATATCGTCCTGGCTCTTGGCCCCTGACCTTTGTTCTTTGTCCTTTGCTCCTCAGTAAACGACAGTGATTATGACAACTTTACACCAGAGACTGAGAGATAATACATACAAAGTACAAAATGCACAACTAGCAACTTTTGCTGGAAAACTTGAATCTTTTGGATTTTTTTCGCGTACGGTGCAAATGAGAAATACGAATATTATTTTTGTACCTTTATAAATTTGCAGTTCATAGCGACAGGATTTGATTTATTTATTTCCTAAATTTCTCAAAAAATCCTTCCCGTTTCTCGTAATTACAAGTTGTTAGGTTTATTTATTTGAATTTTACGAGGAAATACTCGCAGTGATAATATACAGAATACAAAATGCAGATATTTTGATAGAGAGATTCTAGTGAATTCAATTTCATAGCTAATTTTAAACTCAAGTATCTATGGTCTACATTATACGTATATTATACGCTCATCACAAGTAAAGAGAGGGGAAGAGTATTTTCCAGTGTTTTCCGTTCATTACTGATGATAGTGGTGAAATTATAAATCCTCAAAATTTATGCATTCATTATAAACTATAAATCTGTGTGTCTCATACGTATTTATGTAGTTTGTACAGTAATTGCAAATGAACACATGCGTTTAAAAACTTCGTTATGAACTCTATACGTTTCCATATTCCATAATATTCAATATTTGCTGTCTACTGTACTCTAAGCTGTGCTGTGTACTATAAACTATAAGATATAAAGTCTAAAGATTGATGCGTATAAAAACGTAACACATAACGCAGCTTGTTTTATTTACTCATCACTTATAAATTGCAAGCGGTCTCGCATCTATTTATCAATTTCTTGTATTTTGAATTCGTATTCGTACTCTGAGGAGAGGATGAGGATGAAAAAATTAAGTCATAATAAATACTGATTGCTGTATACTGTTTACATAAATACCATACTGTGCACTGTGCATGTTATATGGCATGGCGTGGTAATTTAAGTATTACACGTAAATACTAAATAAATCATGGTTCATCTCCATCATTTACTTTACAAGTAATGAAGTATGTACACTGTACACTGTACACTGTACACATGTTGACGGAATATAACGACTAATAATTGCAGAGCGATTCACATGAAAAGTTGGTGTTTTTTATTATCACTATTATTTATTTTTGAGCTGTTAAACTTACAACTTCATTCAGATTCCAGATCCGTTCTTGAAAATAAAACGTAATAAATGCTGTGTAGTGTCTAAAGTGTAGTGCTTTAGGTTTTAGCCCCGATTTAACATGAGCTAGTTATTTTGGTTTGGTTATTTACAACTTAGGACGTACAAACTTACTCGGCTAATTTTATATTTAAAATTTAAATATATTATAGAGTCGTAAATTACACTCCTCTATTCTCAATGCTCAATAATACATGTGCGTTTCACTTCCCATCCATTTATGTTTTATTTCATCTAGTTTAAAGATATTCCCATGTGGGAAATCTTCGTACAAGAACAAGATATTTGAATTAACGCTCATGGACATGGACAAAGTGAATGGACAGGGTGACTCTAAACTCTAAATTGTAATTGGAATAATATGGTATGACATGGTCAAGTACGTGATTTTAAATAAAAGTAAACAGTGTGTTTTCTTTACTTGACACTTGACACAAATATTCTGTATTCTGTACTCTGTCATTTTTCTGTTTTTCACACGTATGTACCACATGTAATGTAAATACATGGAAAATGCAAATGTACGAAACTGTACTGCACAAAGTATAAAGTATGCTAATTGAGAAATTCAAGAAGATTGACCTAAAGCCGTCGTATGTGAGCTTAAATCCTTATTTCTTATTTCCATGTATTTCAAATTGCACGTTTCTGCACAAGAAAAAATGCTTAAATGTGCAGTGCACAGCAATTTTTTCAATGGTGTTTGTTTATTTATCATGGAATTGCTGTGTTTAATACAAGTATTTTTAGAGCTATTTAGCAACCCAATTAACTGAATCTGAATTATCTGAAAGTAACATTTTGCATATTACCCAAGCACTGGCACTGCGTAGTTGATGTAAAAAAAGTAAAAAAAAACATAAATATTATTAAAGAGAACATATTGTAGATTCTAGAATAATTTTGGCCTCAAAACTCTGATAGACATTAATTCTTGAAGCCATACAAGTCGTTGTTGAAACCATACCAGTGCTTTATTTGTTGGATGCAAAATGTCTCTGGAGTTTGGAATCTGGTTGTGCTAAGTTTGGCTGTCATAGTCATTTTTCTGCATCACATTAAATGAAATTAAGGAAACACAAAGTACGCAGAGTTTTAATCCTATTTATCAACCTTTCATTCTTTTTGGGTTCAGTACACTTCAAAAGGATTAAGAACGTAGACAAAAGTATCCATGTACGATGTCCTACTATCTTAACGGAATTGTCATCGTCGTAATTAAAAATGACTGGAAATTATAGTGCAAACTACAACGTGCAAGGCTTTTTGAAAACATCATGTATATAAAATGTATGCTTACGTACACTATATTCTAGATTTTACAGTGCAAAATGCTACAATTTACTTTTTACTGTTTATCACGTCTTACCCATCAAAGTTTGGTTCCAATAATTAATTAAAAGAAATTCACTCCATTTCCATTTCCCATGAAATTTTATGAAGGTTTATATGTTCTTTAGAGTGTAGAACTTAGACGAACTAGTAACTTTGTGGATATGGTGAAGATTGTCGATTGTCAACTGTAAATTGTAAACGTACACGGGGAAACTTATTCGATTTCACTGTTAGTAATTATTCAAACAATTCTATTTAGTTTCTCGATACTTGAAACACTAAGGAAATAGGCACTTTTGTTTCCTCTTGGGATTTGGATTTAGATGGATTCTGGTACAACATTCTTTGTTCTGTTTAAATCACGTATACAAATACACAATGTACATACATACACTTTTACACTCCTACACTTTTTCAATGGCAATCACGTCAAAACTTTTCAGATTCTGAGAATGCTCATCGAGTCTTGAGTCTGGAGTCTGGAGTAAAATCTTTTGTATAAATGTGGTACAAAATAGAGAATACTTTTTGTTACTTGTCTCTCTTAGACACTCGAGTTCTACATATGACACAACACACCAAAAAATGTATAAAACGAAATGGAAATATTCACATTGAATAGATTAATTCACAACTTTTTTAATTCAATTGGATGTGATTTTAATGGGGAGAGAAACTGGAGTAACTTTTTTAACTGGTATCACTGTCACTAATATATCTTTTTATTGTATAAAAGTATACAGTGCACATTGTACGTTGTATATTGTACAGTCTACAAACAAATTTGCCAAGGTTTACGTTCATTTGTACTTTGTATACTTGCTTTAAATTTTCTGCAGAAAAATCTTGATCACAAAAATTTGAGGATGTCAAATCTAGAATGTATCATCTTTGTCCATGTATTTGTATTGAACTCGTGAAAATAATACAAGTCACACGTAGTCGTAAATCAAAATAAACGATTTACATCACAATAGTAAAATTTTCAAACACCAGTTCAATCAGTTCAATTCCCGAATGAAATCATGCACAACGCACCAGACACAATTCACAATTCACAAGACACAGTACACAGATCAAAGGCATTTGTCATTTTCAAATTCCCAGCTCAAAGCTCACACATCAAACATATTACACTACTTGACATGATACACGAGCAGATGAATATAAATAAAATATTTTATTTTATTTCCATTTGTTTTCTCCCTGACACAAATTTACCCAAATGGCTTCATCAATTTGGTGACAGAACCAATTGAAAATTGTGTACAAGTTAGAAACTTTAAAACTTAAATCTGTCAACAGACAAATTAGGCAGATATTTTCGTCCCAGTTTAAGCACAGCACTTGTTTATAACTTGCACATTGCTGATACTTGATACTACGACGTAATTCAATAAAACAACTTGGTCCAGTTTTTTAGTCACAGTAAAAATTAATAATCTACATCAAAAAATATATGCAGATATTACACACTGTTAAAAGTTTAAAAGTCTACTCCAGACTTGATTGAACCAAATGAGTAAAAATTAAATTTGGGTAGGTAGTAAAAGTGATGGAGAGACAATTCAATCCCATCCAAGTCGAACACTCACACTCATACACAATACACAAGGAGAGAGAAAGAGAGAGAGAGAGAGCTTGCTTTGAATTGTGGGGTGTTCTCCTGAATGATGAAAATTAAAGCATGTATGCAGTTTTGTGGGAGTTCTTTCCTTCTTCTTCGTCAAGTAGGCTTCACCATTCACCATTCACTATTACTCTTTAACGCTTGATGCTTGTTAGTTAGTTAGTTACTTGGTTGATGGGATTCCACACACAAAATACAACACATACATAGTTCTCACTTCTTTGCCTTCTTCCTTACTCCTGTCTTGAAAAAGAAGACTTGAAGATCAATGCTATTATCAGCTATCTGAGTTTCCCCTTTACATTCTCCATCTTCTCTCCTTCTTGTTCACTTAACATTATAAACTGTCAGCTTCCTGTGTACATTGCACAATGTCCAATGTATATTGTGCAGTAGTCATAGAAAAGTATTAGAAAAGTGTGAGACTTGAAACTTGGTGGTCGGTTAAATTCATTTCAACACACAAAATAACGATAGCAATATTTCTTGTTGTACTATTTTTAGTTTTACTTGCGATTAGATATTAGACGTATGATAAATGTCCAAACCCCATTTTAAAGTCAAAGTCACCAGAAGAATAAAATAATACAACATTATATACAATATATCAACCACAAATAAAATTCCTCAGCCCAGAAATAAAATGAAAGCTTTTTTTGAGGTGTACAATATATTATAATATAATATAATACTGCAGATGAGAATTGAGAATGTCTGCAGAAAAATCCAAACTTGTTATTCCCACATTGCATTTGACATTTTTTCCGTCAAGTATTTACCATGATAAAGACAAAGATGAAGACAAGTGTGGAGCTTTAGTTAGAAATTTTAGAGATGAGTTGTTACCTTGCGGTTTCTAAAGAAGCCTTTCTCTTCATCTTCCGTTTTGTACTGATATAGATACACTGTATAGTGTAAAGTTTATGTATACTGGCCACTTTTTTAAAACTTTAACGTCAAAACGTTTTTTTTTTAAATTTAAACTAGTTTCAAAAATTCCTTCAAAAATAATCGTTTTTTCCCCGGTTGATAAAATTATTTTTATGAACTGTAAACTGTAAAGGATATATCTATGATTATGTGTAATGTATAATGTATAGGCCCGTTCGTTGTTAAATTGCAGTTGCCAGTTGAAAGTAGGAAATTCAAATTTGCCAGCGTTTGCAACTGCGGTACATACAAGACTGACCCTGTATTTAAAAATCCAAAGTTTAAACGCTTCTATGCCCATTGCCCATGTGAAACCAAAATATCATGAATCATGAAATCATAGAATCATAGACCTACCTAAAGCTTTACAATCTGCAATCACATGAGAATCATTTTGACTCGACAGTATAAAGTCGTATGTCATACTGTATATACACTGTAGATATAGATAGTAGATATGGACGTAGGTGTATCGTGACTATAAATACATGGCGTATAGAGTATAGTGTAGGGTGGACAATGCTATCCGCAACGTCCCGATGTAAAAATTTTCACGATCAATCCAACAATAAAATATCTGTAAACTGGACTTTACAATCCATGCACATTGTACATTGTAGATATATAGCGGTGTATATATTTCATATGTTGATCGTACCTGTGTGACGACTGAATCTGGTGCATACTTACCTATACAAAAAAAAGATGTACAAGTTTTATTATGTACAATTTCCATTTCCATTTACCGTATTCTATGGTCTCTTTTGTGTTGAATCAGTTCTGTAGAGAAAAAAAAATCCTACATTTTTCTCTACCAAATGCCGAATGCAGATACTTTACTTTTTACTTGTTACTGACTTTTTTAAAAAATACAGTACATTTTACTCTCTTTCTTCATTGCATTGAGCATTGAGCATTGAGAATTAAGTCAAAGCCAAATCAACTACCATTATCAACTTGAGGCGAAAATTCTAATTCTAAGTAAATTTCTCCATATCGCTCAAAGACACCTCCAGCTAATGTCATATTTACGACATGATTCATAATTACGTTTTTAGTTTTCAGTCTTCAACCTTCAATTTTGAATCCTGAAATGTTTTTAAAATTTAAAACTGAGAATCGCGGAAACAGTTGAACTGCATTATTCTGAAATTCATGCATGCGTATACAGTATATTATGTGTACATAAATGCTTACACTAAAATTAATACCTTACGGTCCTGCCTGCATAATCCATGTTTATAAAGTTACACCGAAATACCAAAAACCCAAAATACCGAAATACCGAAATTTCTTGAAACCACCATAACATTTTCTGTATGAGACCTAGAGAGTCGAGATTTGACACACATGTGTATTTTAGTGCATATTTTGATATTCCGGCGGCGCACTTTGAAATTCTTGCATCGGCGGGAAATTGGAAACGAAAATTTGTCCAAAGTATGGATTTTCGCCGATTTCTCAATTTCAAAGTCACGTGACATTTTCTGCGTAGGACCTAGAGAGTCGAGATTTGACACACATGTGTATTTTAGTGCATATTTTGATATTCCGGCGGCGCACTTTGAAAT
>JAQGBH010006317.1:0-12722 GCA_034698265.1 Sminthurinus aureus | reverse complement strand
TGACCGGTTTCTAGTCAATTTCCCGAATTGACTAGAAACCGATCATGGAGCATCGAGTTGTCGCACAGTAAGTGGGTAAAAATTGACAAAAACGTCGTCTTTCTAAACTAAATTAGCGACTTTGTCTATAACGCAAAGCGCGCCGCGGGCCAAGTCGCACATAGTGCGTGCTTGTTGACAAAATGATTTACATTTTTTTTTTTAAAAAATAGGGTGGACGATTTGCCTTGTTGATTTTCCTCCCCAAAACTCGGAATGGCCTTTCAACTTTACAGGTGCAAAATCTTCCAGGTCCATCACAAATATTCAAGGAGATGGAAAAGCAATCTGTTTATTTATCTCTGCCCAAATTTAAAATCGAGAGCAGTCTTGACCTCTCACAAAGTTTACCCAGAGTAAATTAAAAAACAATGTTTTAAAGCAATTTTATATTTTAGGCTATTCAAAGAAAAATGTCAATGTTATTTTTTGCTCTTTTTTTGCAGCTTGGACTTCGCAAAATTTTTGATGATGGAGATTTGAGTGGTTTGTCTGCAAATGGCGGTTCAAGTCTTCGTGTTTCCAAGGCGATTCAAAAAGCGGTGATTATTGTTGATGAGAAGGGAACGGAAGCAGCTGCAGCGACAGCCATAATTGTTGTTGAAAATACAAGTGTAAATCTTCCAAAACCACCAGAGTTGAAAGTGAACCATCCATTTTATTACCAACTCGTAGACCAATATCTCAATTTGGTCCTTTTTTCCGGGTCTCTATTACATCCATGACCAAATGATGTAGTGTTAATCAGCAACTGCATGAATTTTTTTTCCAGAATCTAGAGGTTTCTCATGATGAATCGTCTCGTACATGAATAAAAATAAAGGCAAATTGAAAGACTGTGAATCTAGAGGAATTTTCACTGTGTTTTTTTTACTTAGCACACATTCGACAACTTGGTTAATTACCAACTTACATCAAATTAATTTTAAAACTTTAGAAATTACAAGATTTAAACATCAAGCTTCTGTGCCTGGAACTTAGAATAATTCTTAATTTTTATTACTCAAAAAAGATATTTCCTTGACTACAAAATACTTAGAGCATAGAATTATGACAAAAAAAACAAAAGGGAAATCTGCATTTTTATGTAACAAGGGAAATGAATCAAACCTCCACGAGTTCTTTTTCCTCTGCTTCTACGACCAGGTTTACATTGAAAAATCTCCCTCTGTTTCTTCTAACTTGAGACAGACTCATCTTTTTCCCTATGCTTTCAAATCCAAGGCAAATTTCCTCCCAGACCTCCTGACTTGAACTCTGTTTCAAAACCAAAGTTAAATATAATTTTAAGCGTAAAATATTTCAACTTCAAAATAAAATATGAATTTTTTATCCAGTACAAAATACTAGTAAATAAAATTACCAGTGCAATATCATGTGCCATCCATTTGTTTCTCAACATTCTCACTGCTTCAACTTCACAGCTGGTCATTTCACATGAAAATGCATCGGAGGGTAGAATTTGTGAAGGAAGAAGACTAATAGGAGTGATTTGAGGTGTCAGAAATTTATAATGATCCTTGAAATCAAACGAGTAACTTCCAAAAGCCAGCTGTGCAGCAATCATAAAGCCTCGAAGATCGCAATCTACAATACATTTCACTGGCAATTTTGTGTCCAAGGTCATTTTTGACAATACTTCTCGAAATGATAAGTCTGGATTACCGCATGCTAAAAATCCCAACACAACGAAAGCGAATGTTAGTATAATTTTAAATGGAAAGTTAAATCTTTTAAAAATCCAATAAAAAATATACAAAAACAAGTAAAAATGCCCGTCAAATGATGGGAAAATATAAAACAAAATCCGTATCCGATGATCAAAAATCTTTGAACATTTCAAAAGACTTCACATTCTCCGCAGCCGATTATTTTGTAGCCAAAATTTCTGTATAGCCAAAGTATTAGCCATTTGTCTTAGCCAGTGTAGTAGCCATTAAACTAGATCCTGACGTACGGAATGACGGCATCGCATACGGATTTGATATAATATAGATAGAATAGACAGATAGAAAAATTTATATTTTTTCTTACTTGTCAAAAATATTGTTCTTTTAGCCTTACTCAAGACTCCTCCTGATTTTAAGTTTATCATTTCAGCATGTGATTCAATGACGACAATCTGAGCAGCGTTGGTAGCAAAATCTCCGAGACCTTTCACTGTAAAAAAATAAAAAAATCCACATTTCAAAACTTATTTTGTCCAGAAAAATCTCTAAAATTGCTATTTTTTAATAATTTTTCAAAACTCACTATTTTGATTTCCAAAAGGTAATCTGCATTCATCTCCAGGAATGACAATTGCCTTTCCTCCTATTGTCAAAGTCACAGTTTCTCCAGCTGCTACAAAACCATTAGGTCGCCCACGAAACCGCAGACAAAATCGAGGAATTTTCATCTTCTTTTCAATCTGTCGACAAAGTGGTCGAATCTGTGGCCAAAATTTTGCAAGTAGCTTTTCAAATTTTGGAACCATCCCTATCACCTCGTAAAACAATTCTCGGTAAGTACAAACTTCCTGGTTTTCTTCAAGAACAATAGAATATTTCACGATCTCCAATTCAATTAATCCCAATAATTTTTCTACATTGTTTCCATCTGCATTATTTTTTACGTCAATTCCAGGAAAGTTGCCATCAAACAAGTTGTCAAACGTAAAGGATTTGAAGGCCAAAAGACGTTGAAGGAGAAAATCACTACTGATATTTTGACCCAGAGATAATTCTGATATTTCATCAATTTCTTCCGCTTCCAGAATTTCCAGGTCATTCAGATTCTCCTCTTGGTTTTGACTAATAAATACAAAAAACAAAACAAAATAATGCATTACAGAAAAGGGAAAATGTTGTTTTGTACATGTTCATTATATGCAAACTGATTTTTATTTCGGATTTCAAATTCAATCATCAACAATCAAACTTTTTATTTATGCATAATAATGAAATCCCATTAAAAATTGTTACTTTGGACTCACTGGATAAGAATATTGGATTGAGGCAAAAAAGGCTTTTCCTGTGCTTTGCTTCTTTTTTTTACCTGTTCTAAACTCTCTGGTTCTAAACTTTCTGAATTTTCCCCATCATTGGGCTCTGAAACATTAATAATAAATTACATGGACATTACAATATCACACATTTGACATTTGACATGTAACAATATATACTTAAATTAAGGGATTTATGGAAATTGGAAATCAAACTTTGTGATAAATTTTGATGTTTGTTATTATTATTACCTGGACCAACCTCTCGATGCTCATTTTCAATACTCTTTTTTCTCCTTGTTCTCACCATGACGACGACGTAAGTTGTAACAGTAATTTTTACATGGTTAAGCACTTAAGATTTGCTCGAGTTAAATATTAAAATTAATATGAATAATAATTTTCCCGAAAAGGTGAAAATTTTAAAATTCGCAAACCATTTGGCGGAAAGTTGCGAATTCAAATGGCAAAAAGATTTGTATTGAGGGATTTGATTGAGTGATTTGATTTTGGATTGAATTGTAATTAGTATAGCTATATTTATCTGTAAGCCATAATTAAATATTAAATCCTTGAGTTAAGAATAAATTGTACATAATATCTAATACCAAAGTTTGTGTGAACCACATCGAGGTCAGTAAATAGTCAAAGGAGAATAATAGCAACAATTTTGGTAAAAAATTTGTAATTTGTAATGTAATTTACTTTTCCAGTTTAATTTTAATGTGTATTTAAGTAATTTACTTGATTTCCTATTCTCATCAAGTTTTTTTATCTAATTTTGATGCGTTGTTTCTGCTTTTGAACAGGCGATAGTTTATTTTGGCCAGCTTTGGTATCTCTTGGATTCAACCTGTTATTTGGAGCTATAAGATATTAAATTGTTGTAAATTGGAAATTTCTTTTGTTGTCCATTGTGAATGCATTATGATATATTTTGCAGAAATCTTCTAGCATTTTTGTCATGTAAGTAATTCATTAAACTACCAAAATCGTATTTTAAAAATCCTACAACTATTTACACTTTACATACATTTTGCCTTTGATTATTTTTACTCTCACTTTCATTTCATTTTTGCCTAGACTGCGTCTGGACAAAGTCTAGACCTTTTGAAATGCAAAATATCTAGACACGAGACAAAACAATTGGGAATTATTGACTCGAGATTTTATTTGACATGGTTTTATTCCTTTTGTTTTTTTTACAGATTTTATAGATTGATGTTTTCCTATGCGTTTTGAACTGTTTTCATATAAAAGTTGAACTTTGAAAACTTTGAATTCGCTCTTCTATGTATAAACCAATCAAATAAAAAATCCCCTTTCGCTTTAACCCAAGATTCAAAGCTGTTAATATTTTGTAAGTCATTTAATATTCAACATTTTATTATTATTGTCTAAAATACAATTGCATTTGGATAATGAACTTTTACCTCATTTGTCCAAGATGTTTATGTAATTCAAATTCATGTTTTTTTATTTTGCAGTAGGTAAAAATTCAGCTATCTTACCAGAGGCCTGCGTGTACCGTGTTCTTTGATATGCAAATTCTATGCACTGATTTAAATTGTACTGGCTAGCTGATTGTCAGTAATCTCAAAACTCAAAACATCGTAAGTGTAATATATTCCGTCTGTTTAGATTTCAGATTTCTGCTTTACTTTGAACTTTGAACAACAGTTTTTGCATTCCATTCATTTTTTATTTGTCTAGACAAAGTCTGAAATATTCAGACTTCAGACACCATAAAATATTTATGCAAAATGAATGAAATGAATCTCGTCAAAAATTAATTTAATGTCTATCATTTTTTTAACAGAATTTATCAAATCTCTGAAAACTTGTTTCCCTTTTGGGTCAAGAGGAATCCATTCATTTTTTTGTATTTTATAAAGCCGTCAACCCAAATTCTTCAATTTTGGTTTATTTAACTTTCAAACTAATTGCAATCAAGAGTTGCAATTTGTTTTGGTAAGAAATTTTATTGCACTCAAAGTCTCATATTTATTTTCTACAATGTTTCATGAATTTTTTATCTTTTGAAATTTGCAACATTTTTTATTTTTTAACATTTGACTTTTGATTTCAATTTTCTATTTAGCTCAAACATGACCAAGGAAATTGGTATTCTTAATCCAGGAAATTTGTGCTATGTGAACGTGGTCATTAATCTGTTGCACAAAATTGAATCATTCCGAAAAGCTATTTTGTCTCTCCCACTTAAGGACAATCCTCCAATTTTGACTTCTCTTCGAAATATTTTCTCTAATTTGGATGCTGGTGTAGAACCTCCGGATCCTTCGGATTTTTTTGAAAAATGCGGTTACGGGGAAAAATCGGTGTCAATTCAAGATGACGCTCGCGATTTTTGTCAGTTTTTGTTAGCTGAATTAGAGTTTGAGGTTGGAAATTCTGCCTTTTTTTATTTTTTTTAATTAAAATCTTGGCTTTAAATTTTCCATTGTCAACTAAAATGAGCGTAAAATAATTTTGTTTTCTCTTTTCAAATATTTCAGCTGCAGCTGGTGGAAAAGGAGGGTTTTAGCAGTTTGGTTAAAAATATTTTTGAAATGGTTTTAGAAGAAACTACGTCTGCTCCAGAACTTTCTGTTCCTATCGTTGAATGTTTGAAATATTTGATTTTTGATCTGAATCCTGGGGATTCAAATAATTTTGAGGACTCATTAAACAATGCTCTTAATTCTGAATTCCAATACAAAACTTCGAAAGACGGAGTTCTACCTCTTGTGTACGTTGAAGCAGAGAAAAAAATCAAGTTTAAAAATACTCCTCCTGTGCTTATGTTTGCTCTGAATCGCTTCCAATATAATGCTGACCGAAAAGAGACTTTTAAAGATCAAAAATTTATTTCTTTCCCATTGGAATTTGACCTCGGACCATCTGCCGTCTCACAAAATTCAGATGGACAATACATTTTAGTTTCAATAATTGCTCATCGTGGTCAACTTCATCGAGGTCACTATCTTTTTTACAATAGAAATGATGATTTTAATTCTTGGACTTGTTTTGACGATTCATCCGTATCCATGGTTACACAAAAAGATATTCAAGATTTATTTGGCCCTGGTTTCTCTGGAAGAGCTCCAAGGAAAGTGAAAAATGAAAATGTATTTAACTATTCTCCCGTAGCCTTCCAACTTGTATATTTGAAAAAATCGGGTGCTGCTGAAGTCCGCTCAAATTTGAAAATTCCAGTTACAGTTCCGAATCCACCTCCAATTTTCGATCCGATTCCACATCCAAATCCAACTGAAGATGAAGTAGAATCCAGGGACAGATTGGAATTAGAACAAAGTCTGGAGAATTCCTTAGATGAATTTATGGAAATACATGGTGATGTTTTGTCTCGCTTACAACCTTTAGTAATTTTGAAGAAATTCCAAGAAAAATTACAAGAAAAACTCAATTTTACAGAATATTTGATAGTACCAAAGAAGAAAAATAATAGTGAAATTGTCTTTGATCTGCCTGTGCAACAGGACGTGTTTGACACTTTTATGTATGAAACTTATGCTCAAAGTCTAACAGAATTTTTTCTGCCAAAAACTACAAATGAAAAAAATCCATTGATCCAAAAAGCAAATGAAGAAATGAAACAGAAAATTGGAAAAGTAGTGGATGTCTCGGATGAAAATTCTATTTTTGATAAGTTGAAAGATAAAATTTACACGGAAATCTTCACTAAGAAAAGCAAATGGAAAAAGATTCCTTGCAATCTCCCATGTCCAGGGTTTTGTGGAACCTGTGATAAGCAAAAGAACGATTGTTGGCCAATTGATGAAAATGGACTAAATTTCATGTGTGATGCTTGTCGGGCCAAAGAAATTCCAAAGCCAGTGAAACGTAAGAAAGGAAAATCAAAATCTGGAGAGAGCCATAAATGTTCAAATTGTGAAAAATGCTTTACTAAAAAAAGTAGTTTGACTGAACATATGAGAATTCACACTGGACAAAGGCCATTTCAGTGTTCAGAATGTGAAAAATCCTTCACTCAAAAAAGTACTCTGACTGAACATATGATAATTCACACTGGACAAAGACCATTTCAGTGTTCAGAATGTGAAAAATCCTTCACTCAAAAAAGTACTCTGACTGAACATATGGGAATTCACACAGGACAAAGACCATTTCAGTGTTCAGCGTGTGAACAATCCTTCACTCGAAAAAGTACTCTGACTGACCACTTGAAAAGACACACTGGACAAAGACCGTTTCAGTGTTCAAATTGTGAAAAATGCTTCACTCGAAAAAGTAGTTTGACTGAACACATGAAAAGTCACTCTGGACAAAGAAAATTTCCGTGCTCTCAATGTGGAAAAATATTTGCTCAAAAAAGTACTCTGACTGAACATATGATAATTCACACTGGACAAAGACCATTTCAGTGTTCAAATTGTAAAAAATCGTTCACTCGAAAAAGAAATCTGACTATGCACTTGAGAACTCACACTGGACAAAGACCGTTTTTGTGTTCAGAATGTGGAAAAACATTTACGCGAAAAGATATTATGATGTCCCACATGAGAAGACACACTGGACAAAGGCCATTTCAGTGTTCAGAATGTGAAAAATCCTTCACCCAAAAAACTGGTTTGACTAAACATATGAGAATTCACAATGGACAAAGACCGTTTCAGTGTTCAGAATGTGAAAAATCCTTCAAGCGAAAAGATACTATGATGTCCCACATGAAAACAAAACATCAAAGCAAGAAATAGACAAAAATTTTAAAACAAAAACAAAAATAATCCTGCAATTAGAATTTACATTATGATGGATCAATTTTCTATTTTTTTCCTGATATTGTTAAACTGAAATTTATTCAAAGAATAAAAAGTTTTGTAAAATTTAAAACCAAGTACATAAAATTTGATTTTATCACGAATTTTTATGGTAGTAAAATTTAAAACAGTAATAGTGCTAGTAAATAGTATTCCTTATTAATTGTTGAAAATTCAAGTATTAGTCATGAACCTCCACCAGAACTGAGAGTCGATCATCCATTTTACTACCAACTCGTGGACAAGGAGCTCAATTTGGTCCTTTTCTCCGGGGCTGTTTGGATGCCGCAGTGAGGCGCGAGAAATTAAATTGCTTTTGATTTTTTTGTTAATTATAATTTTATTATTATTCATTGAATAAATTTGCAAGCTTTGGATTTTCTACAAAATTGTAGTCAAGCAAATTCAAACGAAATAAATTTTATTCAAGTTAATTTACATTAAAAATTTTAGATCAAAAAGAGAAATTTCGAAGAATTTTGAATTTCGATATTTTATAGCCGTGTAGCATGCATAAATCTCATCAGTATTTTATGTAGTAGAAATTTTATTGGTTTGCTCTTCCTCATGAAAATTTCACCCATAAAAACAGCAGCTCCAGCGAGACATCCCAAAACGAGACAGTAAAATGAGCAGGTCAAAAGAGAATCTTTAAGGTCCAAACTTTGCGCCATCGGCTCCTCCTCCTCAATCCACCCATTTACAAAGAGCACATTTTCATTTTGAAGCTCATTATCATAGAGGGATAAAATGCCTTGATGTTTACTTTCTTCATATTGTAACTGTCGCTCCATTCGATTTGTGAGATCATAAAATCCCGCCTCGACCAACCCTTTAAAAGTGAACAAGGTCCGCTGAACGCCCGTCATAATGAATCTCCATCCCTGTTGAAAAACTGGGAAATCATCACGAGATTTGAAAAAGTTCCTTTGAAGAATTTTCGGCATAATTTCTGATAGAAGAGCCATCGATTCATAATTAAAGATGAGGCCGATGCGCTGTTTTTGAAACAACGCGCGTTTTTCCTTCTCTGAATTGAAAGTCAAGTTACTGACATCTACCGTTCTATTCAGCATTCCTTCAAGTCGATCCCATATCAGGTCAAAGTACGTAAAATTTGAACCATCGTACCGATTTTTTGTAGTGGATGAGGCCATTTTGTTAAACAAGTTTTTATTTTCGCTATTAGCCCTTCCCGCCGCCACAAAATTGAGGAAATCCTGCCGCTCCAGCCCGTCCATGAAAACCTGGTAATTTTCATTCAATAGAGTTTGTAAAGTTTTACTTGAAGAAATCACCGTGGGAACGATCCGAAAACTCTGAAGGACGGACAAATACAAGTTTACGATGAAAAATAGACTAAATAGCCATAGAATAAATAGCCACATGACAATCCGCACACGCGATTGTGTGCGGAAACCTTGCGGCTTCTTTTGATGATCAAAACTCTCCACTTCGTCCACTTCAACATCCAGAACTTGACCTACGATCGGCGAGACAGTGAAGACTACAGCAAATTTCCACTGGATGTGGGACCTCAGTAGGATTTTTATAAAGGTTGCCATGACAAAAATGGATAGTAGGAAGGAGGTCCAAACTCTGGTTTGAAAAGGTAGCGCGAGATCAATGAAGGGCGAGGGAGGAGCGTCAAGTGCTTCATCCGTCCCGTAGATCAAGGTCCATGTTTTAGGTACCAAAAATACGAAGTGTGCGGCTATTGAGTAGGTAGCCAGAATACTGGAGGTCGATATAGTACCTGCGTCGCACTGCTCATAAAAATTTATGGGACCTGGATAGGGCCAATGTACGGACGTGAAATTTAGGTGTCGGGATATGATTTGACTTAGGGCAATTGTGGGACCTTGTGGCTTGTTAATTTTCTCCAGGTCCCGCAGCGTCAAATCTCCCATCCATTTGAAATAATAGGCGGGAAATGGTTGGAGGCCGTAGTAAATGTAAAGTTCCGCCAGGTGGAAATTTCCGTGTTCTTTTTGAAATGTTTCAAGGATTTTAGGGTAAGAGGTCCAGACCTCAGGGCTCCAGCCATTTCCATTTTCTACCAAACTGAATGACCTTTGACCTTCCTGATGAAAAATGACCATGTGTTTTAGACACAATACGTTCATTCTATCACATTTTATTTGAACCTGATTCAGGGCTCCAATAAAATACCAAGTTTTTTCCTTCCTCCCCCATTTTCTCAGTGACCCCAAAATTTTGGAATTTCTCTGGTAGTGGGTGTAACTTAGATACACAAGGTTATTAACTGTGAGACAAGATGGCGGTTGAAACCACAATATGGCGTCAGATGGAGCAATCAAAAAGACAAGGTCACGGATCAGGTCAATTTTATTCGAAAATTGCCAAGACAACTTCCCATTCCAAAAAACTCGCTCCACGTTTTGAGCCAAGGATACCTGTTGATAACTAGTGCCCGGGACCTTTGAAGGGTGGCCGATGGAAATGAAAACAAAACAACTTTCTCCATGTTTTCGATATCGATTTCCACTGGTTAAAAATTCAAGCCCGTGAACATTTATCAAGGATGTCTGTAGATTTTCGTCATTTAGGATTTGAGACAAAACTTTTTCTTTGACCTGAAACTCGAGAGATTTCCAGTATTTTTTCTTGGATTTTTCCCCACGTTTCACATTTGTATCTTCATTTGAATGAGTTCCAGAGACGAAAGTAACTTGACAGTTTTTCAGCGGTTGGAAGATCTTTGACAGAGTTTCAGTACTTCCACGAGTAACCCAATTTTCCATGTACGCTTCCCAATTTGAATTTGTTTGGCAAACGACGAATTGAGATTTTGCCCACAAAATTATGAAAAAGACGAAGACTATTTTTAAAAACATTTTACTGCGTTCGTGTTCTTACAAATGAGGATGAGCTTCTCTTCTAGTTTTTACGTCGTAGAAAATTTTAGAGGCAAAGTGAAACATAAAAACTTTGAAACACGGAACTGAATGCTTTTTCATTTTCTTTGAAAATGATGTAATTTTTGTTTGTCCACGTTTACAATTTCCTGTTTACACAGTCCGTTTTCATGTCATATTTCTAATTTTGAATACAAAAGCGTGTTTATTTAGTTACCAAAATGTCAAATACAAAAAGGTAAATTTTGTAAATTTCTGTGATGTAATCCAAACAAGAATTCCCATGGAATTTTCTATTCTCATGGGGATTTTCACGTGTCGTATCCCATGAAAAATGAAATCCCAATGGGATTAACTTTTTTTCAGTTTTTGAATGTTTCGTGTTTTGTGACTGCGTGTCCTTTCCGTTTCAGAATGTTGAATGTTGAAATGAAAAGAGCGAGCTTTCTCAATATTTTAATGTCCCGTTTCACCTGTTGAAAATTCAATGGGAAAAACGATTGCAGATGCTCAAGTCTTTAGTAATTTCATCTTTGAACTTTGAATTTGACAAAAGGAGGAAAAGAGAAAAAAGATGAAACTGCTAAAACACCGAGAAAAAATACGCAAAATAAATGTCGGAATAAAAAATATGAACATAAACCAAAGAAATTATCAGATCCAATTTTTATTATAGAACAAAAACCACAGAATTTTTACACAATTGTTTTTGAATTTTGAACGCACATTTCTCTATTAGAAATGACAAGAGTTGAGTCCTCTTGTTTAATTTCAATGTTCAGCTGGAATTAAGAATGATTTGATTTTTGATTCACAAAATTGCGATCAAAAATCATGAGGAATCGATTCATCTCGATTACTTTTAACTCGAGCTCATTTGAATTTAAATGATCATCAGAGTTAATGATTGTGGCCGTGGCCGTGACTTGGTGATCCAGGTGGCGAGTTGTTGGGTGTGTTTCCAACGGATTGCGGGAAGGCGCCGGGAGATCCCACGGGTGGATTGTTATTGGGATTTGCAATGGGGATTTCTCCCTGTTGGCCGGAATTGGGCTTGTTGTTGGAGTGAATTTTATCTTTCAATCTCGCCTCTCGAACATGTGCTTTGTCATCTGACTTTGAGTTTGATCGACCTGCAATTTACAGAAAGTACAAGTTAAATAAAATTCATATTTATTATTTTGTACCGCTTTCGTTTTTCTGAGTGGTTAAGCTGGTTGTTTGAAATAATTTGACTTTTATAATAAAATAAATAACGGGTTGTATACAATTTTACCTTCGCCTCTGGTGGATGCTGCATTCGCTTCTTGGGAAGCAAGGGCAATCACCATGACAACCAAAAGAGCGAATAAGAGCTTCATCTTGAGCTTTGATCTTTGATCTTTGACTTTGAAAATCTTGTTATTGTAAATGTGCTGCCTTTTGTATTTGTGTTTTCGTTTGTAAAAGCAGGAGATGAGAAGAGAGATGAAACAACAAGAGAACTTTGTCTTTAAATACCAAAAATCTGGAGCATGACTAAAGGATGAGAAAAACGAATCTAATTCTAAAATGCATTTTTAATTACTCCCCAAAGCTCAAAGCTCAAAACATTAGTGCTTCATGTTGGGCATTTGAATTTTTGATGCGTGTGGCAACAAGTACAAAATTTGGTCGTGAGAAATTTATCACTCGTTTTGAATTTTGATTAGACAGAATCAGGTACAGAAAAGGATAACAACTCCAACGCAAAATATATCTACAATGCATAGGTCCGTTATCTTATGTATGTAATTAACGCGCTCCTTCTCCCAAATTTTTGATTTCTCTAGAAACTAGAAACGGGAGGGAAAATGCAACACAATAACAAATCGTGTGAGATCTGCCAAGAATGAACAAAACGCATGTTGTATACTTCCAACAGTAAGCAAAACAGCTTTTGTATTCTTCCACGAAGGAACAAAATCACTTTTGTATACTTCCAAAAGTGAACAACTCGAAGTACGTTTTTAATGTGGCATGTACATATGCCTTTCCATT
>JAQGBH010006316.1:0-12723 GCA_034698265.1 Sminthurinus aureus | reverse complement strand
GAAAAATGTGGTTGCAGTAAATTTTGAAATGTATTTTCAACTTTGAATAGATTTGTGAATGTTGCGTTAGCAACAGCCTGTTATTTTGCTTGTATCTAAGCAACCGAGCATCTCACAAAGTTGAGAGTGGGCTCAAAAGATTGGCCGTAGCCGAAATATTTTGATTTCATGTCAATATCATCGATTTAGGTCTTCAGTTGCCCAAGAAAACGCGGAGTTTAATTTATGAATCTTGGTGAATGCAAGCTATAGATATTTGTGTTGGATTTCAAAACTGTAAAACCATCTATAGAAAAACCAATGCAGTGACAAATGACAAATGCTCAACTGGTCTCAAGTCTGAACGAACCAGAGCTCAAACTGTCAAAAGTCAAAAGGTAATTTTGGGCGTACATTTAATTTTCCATTTCTTCGTGTTTCCTGTTTCCAATGGAAATTAGTTGTTTATTTTCTCATACCCGAATTTGACTTTGAATCACGCTTCGAGTTTGTTTGTGGACCGGTTGAGCATTGAGCATTGAGAAGAATCTGGATGAATTTCATGCCGTTTGATGCATTCGAAAAAAGAGGAAGTTGAACGCCGTTTGAAAAAATACTGCGTTTCTTGATGCTCATCTCTATTAGATGAGCATCAAGCAGCTGCGATAACAGTCTCGCGAGAGGTGAGAGGAAAAACTTGGGTGGTCTTTAGATTCTGGAATTCAACTCTGTAAGCAATAAACATTACAGTCGAGCTCTTTGCTCCTTGATCGTTGGTATTTACAAACAATAATAAATTAACAAAGAATTTATACTCGGTCAAAAGTCAAATTTCTATAATCCATAATCCTAACAAATTCAATGTGAATTCGTAATGCAGTTTCGTATTAATTTTGTTTATCATTAAAGAAGAAAGAAGAATTTTAGTTGAAAGAAACAAATTTTAACCTAAATTTGTTTGTTAGCTTCCCCAAACACTCAAGTGAATCGGCAGAAAAAAAGGTATTGACCATATTTTTCTCAAGCCTCGAGCCACAATTTACCATTTCCGCGATAAAAACGAAACGCGATAAAAGGAAAAAAAAGCCTTTTTCACTTGCGATGCGATGGAAATGCTCAGGCAGTTTTGTCCACATTCAAATCCTAAATTTATTTACAAAAGAGAATTACACACGGAGAAAATATTCAGAATATTCAGAATTTTTGAGCACTTTTGAGAATTCTTCTCCATTCTCAACATTTCATTCACTCGACATCACTTCGTCATTTAGCCTTCAGCATTCAACATTCACCTAGAATAAAGTGCTCGAGTACTTTTTCAAAATTAGCAGTAGAATTGGACCAAAAGTATCAAAAATTGAAACCAAAATGACGCCCGTGACTGCATCTGGATTTGAATTTACAAGTCCATCAATTTCCTCGTGTTTAAAGTGTGAAAAGGTGGGAAATTTTAAAAGCTTAATTCCTCCAATATTTTTACTTCTCTTGGATTTTTGGCAGTCCGATTAAAAATAAATAAATATTGGGTTTTTAATGTTCAATGTTCAATTCTCAACACAATAAAATTCAATTGTTTTTACAGGTGGTTTCACTAGTTGACCAATTGACAACAAACATGCAGGAATTTGAAATCGTCACCATGGAAATGCAATTTGACCTCGAGTCAGCCAAATCAAAATCAGTAGAAGTCCTTTCGAATGTGAGTCAGAATTTTTACCCAATTTTATGGACAAGAGTTGAAACTTTCAATATTCCGATGTTTTCATTTTGAAGTCTAGTTTTTAGTTTGAGGTCATTTTGATTTTTGCAAAAATTTCAGTTTTGGCAGCTCATTTCAATGATAAAATCAATCACAGACGAAAAAGACATGAGTGAAAATCCAATTCCAACCTCAGCAAAACTCATCGTCAGCGTAGAAACACAACGAGTTGAAAATGGAGATGAAAGTGAGCCGGTCAAATCCAAAAACAACACACGAGAAAAAAGCGATGAAAACCAAATCCGAATCCAAATGTGACTGAAAAAAGACGAAACGAGATTCAAAGAGCAAACAGAGTTTTGCGTATGCACAACAAACAATTAAAATATTTTCAGTTTTTACAATTAAAAATCATGAGCATTTGAATTTTAAATATTCATTTTTACAGGGACGATAAAATTTGAAACTTCAAAAGGATTTTACAACGTGTTCGAGTGCATCAAATGTCAACGACAATTTAACAACAGGAACAACGCCATTCGTCATGTGCAAGTTCAACATTTAAATCTTGGTACTAAATGTCCAAATTGCTTGGTTATCTTTTATGATACAAAGTCACTCGAGCTCCACACTCCAAAATGCACCAGAAGCAAGCAAAATCAACTTTCACAAATCAAAATTTGGTTAAAAAGCGACTCGAAAAAAACAGTGAAAGTTCATCTCCAGCCTCATCAAAAACGAAGAGAAAAACAAGTTCGTGTCAGTCGGAATCAAAGTTCCTGCAGGAAAATTCTCAGCCGAAATGCCGAAAAAAAGAGACGAACCGGTGTTTTTGACCCGTTGAGTATAAAAGTGAGAAATCCGTTTGAAAATTTCAGCATTGTAAGGGCGTTGAATGTAAAAGTTGTGATCCAGCGACTCGAGATGAAAAAAGTGGAAAAATCTCATCCAAAACACACACAGAAATTCAGACGCTGGAGAAAATTGAAATAAAAACTGGAAAAGAAACGACTTCATCTCAAGAAGCTGAAAATGAGAGTGTTGTTGCGGTTTTGAAATGTGGTGAAATTTGATTCGAGGGAATTTCCTCATTTTTTGTCAACCCGTATCGAAAATTTCCACGGGATTCGGTTGGGATTTATTGTAGCAGGATTTTTGCCCAATTTTCGGCGGAAAAAAGCAGTTTACTCGCCCGAATTCGGCTTACTACCTGGAAAATCCAGGCGAAATTCAACGAATTCGTCAGAATTCTGGTGATTATTCTGGCTTTTTCGGCCGAATAATCCTGCCGAATTCGGTTGTCAGATTTTTATACGGGAATACAGAAAAAAATGAATGTGCAACACAATTATAAATTGGAAATCGCTGAAAAGTTTTATTCAATAAATACAAAGAAATGCAGATGTTTGCATAGTTCATTTTAATTTTGTATCGGTTTTTTAAATTACAGGATTTTTTCGGTTTGAATTCAAAATGCATCTTTAATTTCCCCTTGTAAGCTGTTTCTGATTTCTGAGATGGATTATTTTTCGATTTTTCTAAGACAGAATCAATTTAGTACACGTTTAATGTTCTCCATTTTTCATCGCCTTCATCATTTCACATCAAATAATTTTGTCCACATTGCGGATTCCAAATTCCAAATTCTAAAGAAGGGAAGAAAATTGAAAAATGACATTTTCCTCATTCCTCTGAAATCGTTTCTCAATGTCAATTAATAAATTATTTTGGTACAAAAGGAAACACTACACTGGGATCCAACTACTTCATTTAGTTGCCTCAAACATTTGTAGCAAAAGCAAACGACGTCCAAGTTTAACCAGAATTTGTGAATTTGTTTCCTTTGGGTGCTCAACTCTGACGCCACTGATTTATTTTGTAGTCTTCATACAGTCCTTTGAAATGCAGATCATTTATTCTCTGTATTCGAGGAGCACAAAATCAATTGGCTGGAGTTTTGTGGCAATGTAACATTTCAAATTTCAACTATGGATCGACGGACGAACACAGGTTTTTGCCGTTTTCATGTGAGCCATGTTAAAACTCATTGAATTAGCTATCCGTATCGCACCGAAGAAAATCAATTTTTAAGAATTTGAAACGCATTTCATTTGACCTCGGTCCGCCTGAGAAGGCAGCCGCGATGTCAAATTTCCAATTACAATGACCTCGTCAATTTTCTCCTTGAGTTTTAATTGCATCTCTGTATTTCTCGCGACGTAATAGCGACTGGCAATTCCAATATCCAACACTCGAAACTGGAAACTTGAAACAATTCTCTTTGGACTTTTATCTAGAGTTTGGAGCAAGGAACATGGACGATTCGTATGAAAACTGCTCACCAAAAAAACGGCTAAATACAAAATACATTTCAAACGGCGTCAGGCTCATACAAAATATCCATTTTTGTGCATTTTAAAAATTACTGTTTCATCTCCCTCAAAATCTTGATACCTTCGCGAAAACGGCGACAAGTCACAAGTCCAGTCCAAGTCCTTTTAAAATGTTTAGAAATGAGGAAAAATAAAACGCAATTCTTTTAGCTGAAGCATAAAAACGTTTGGAGTTTTGAGTCCTGCAGTTACAACATTGTCAGATTTACAATAAATAAATACGTAGAATAAACAACATCCTGAAATAACGGTTACCTTTTCTGGAGAGTTATAATGCTAAAAACGCCAAAAAAGTATCAAACGGCGTTAAAATTACACAAAAGTTCTCCTTTTTTCTCTACTTTTTCTCTTGTCCCTTTGTTTTGTTTTGGTGTTTGAAATATCTACAAAATTGCCATGACAACGTGAATCTCGACGTGCTGCGTGCTGAACACTCTCGAGTTTGGACACAAGAACAAATTTGAAACAGCAAAACATCCACAAATCCCAGTTTCCCAATTCCCGATTCTCAATTCCTCGTGGATATTGAATCTTGCGGAAACTTGTGTGTATTTCTATGAAAAAGCTGTAGAAATTGGACGCCGCTTGCATAAATAATCACGCTTAAATGGGATTCGTACAATAGATTTTTTAGGTGGTGCTGCTTGATATTCTCGTAGTAAGTTTATGGACTTTGAATTAGAATTTTGATCTTTGTTCAGATTTTAGACGCATAAATTGGAAATTATACGAGAGGAATAACAAAAGAGGTGTCCGCCAGGATTCAAATCTACTACACGAGAAAAAGGAATTGAACATATTTTTATCAAGTCAAATTCATAATCAATAGTCCACAAATAAGACCTAGAAATCTAGGAACACAGTGGACATTTACACTCACGTTTTTTTTAAATTCAATCATTTTTACGGGTCCAAAAGTGGCCAAATTAGTCACTAGTCTTCTTCTTCTGCTGTTTCTGTGAGTTTGAGCTGCGGCATTAACTCCAAAGTGAACTTTTTGCTAATCCACGTCAACTTCTCTGCAAAATCTTTTCGCTTCACCGGTTTCCTCTCAAAATATGGATTTACCGTCAATTTCTTCAAATCTGTGGAAACAAAAAACAAATATGTTGTTGAATATTTTGAGCAAAAAAAAATTTAAATAAAATGATAAAGAAATGTCAATCTTTTGTATGTTGTAAAAATCGTGAAATACTTTTCATGTGGAAAATGGACGGATGTTCTCTCTAGAATCAACTCGGACTCGGACTTGAACCATTTTTTCCCTGCCTCATCCAAAGCCAAGTGGAAAAGGCGCTTGCAGGTTTCTTGGGAAAATCCGGTGAAAAAAGAGTCGAGAGCGTGGGAATTGTTTTCGGGTGAATCCAAATGGATGAAAAATTCCAGAGACTCGAGTTTTGGCAGGTGCGTCGCAATTGCTCGATTAACTTGTAATAAATTTGACTGCGATTCATCAAAAAAACTCCGGGTGCTTTTTACATTGGGACAGATTGACTCTAGTTGTTGAATTTGATAGTTGAGCTCTCCTCGGTCCAGCAGCTGGATTCTTTCGACATTTGGAAGACGAGGAATGGAATTTTCCTCAGGAAATGCAACACGCCAATTCTTGATGTTCAAATCTGAAGTAGAAAAAAGATTCCAACAAGATAAATTTAAAAGTCTCGAGTTGAACTCGCAAAAGGAGTTTGAGTTTAATTAGAAATGAGAAATTCAGGGATTTTCAATTGACAATTGCCAATTGATGATTGATGCTGGAAAACCTGGAATTCGGATTTACTCACCCAAATCCCGCACCGCGGGAAAAATATCCAGATCCAGAGATTTGACTCCAGGAGGAAAAATCCGATAATTCGCCATCTTCAAAATGTTGGTACAAACTTAATTTCTCGAGCCTTGTGAATCGCAGAAACTGAAGATTGGCCAAAAATCCTAAGGGTTCCATGAACAAACGTTTAAGACTATTTTGATTCGAGTGGAAAAGACCAGAGAGGAAAACTGCAGCATGAGGCCAAAAATGTGGTGCTGCGAGTAAGTCACGTGAAAGGCCAAGTTTTAACGTGTTCAGTTTTAAAAAATTTACAAGATTTGGCAACTTTTTCTTCATTTCTGAGATAAAATTGAGTGATGGCCGAATGTAATATTAATTTGTTGGACAAGTTCAAGTTTTCCCAGGGAATGGAGAAGGCAAAAATCCGACACACTGAAATCAAAGCGGAATAAAAAAGTGCAACTTGAACGCCGCTCACATTTTTCATAAAGGCTGAGCCAGCAAGAAGAAGAGTAGAAGTGGGAAATTTTTTCGAGTTTGAAGGGGAAATTCAGTTTGGATTCTGATTCCTGGATTTGAATATCGTTCAAGTTTATGTTTGTTTGTTTGTGGACGAATTGAGCATTGTGCATTGAGCATTGGACAAGACTGGATGAATTTCTTGTTGCGTCATGCGTTCGAAAAAAAGCGAAACTTGAACGTCGTTTGAAAAAATACGCGGCGTTTCCTTGATCGCTGAACCTCAGGATTTGCGAAAGGTAATAATTTTAGTAGCTTTTAGGCGCTGAATTTAAACGGTAGAAGCATGAAATTGTACATTGCATTGTACATTTTACAGTCACACTCCTCCGCATTTACTCAGAACAGTAAATTCGTCAAGAATGCAGAACGTGTAAAAAGCCTACAACACCATAATAATTTATTTACAAGTAATGTGAAAACAAAATCACAGATCCCTTTAGTTACGATTTCCACCATTTTTCTCCCCTTCAGAGCATTTTATATAGAATTTTTTAAATTTTCCACGCAAACGTATTTTGTTTTTGATGTGATGTTACCATGTGAGACACATTTCATTTTCTTTAATTCTCAACAAAAATTTTAAATTTGTGTAAACCGTTTTTGTTGTGGGTGGCTGCACAGGTCCAAATTATGAACGTTGCCACTAAGTTCAGACTCAGGACGCCGAGAGAATCATTTGAAGTAGTCACATGACCCCAATCAAAATTTAAACAAATAGGTTAATTTTAAATTCACGTAAAAGTACGACGTTTTTATTCCTTGCAGCCAAATCGTAAAAGTGCCATCCATCAAACAAACAGCATTTTGTTACTCGTTAAAAACGACACTTTTTCTCAAAAAATCAAAAAAATCTGTAGACCAGAACAATGCGCAAAAAATTATTGAAGCCCAAAAATCAGCCTGGAATCCACAAAAAGCGAAAATTTTCAACTTTTATGAATTCATGTGGCGAGGCCTGGGTCAAAGTAGTTTTTTCACAAAAATCAAGTTTGTAACTTTTTTGGATCAATTATGATCCAAGATTTTTCATTTTGGCAGTTTTCTGAGGAAAAATGTCTAATTTTTGATTTTGTGAGAAAAGTATCAATTAAATTTGGATACATCCAAAGTAAAAGTTGTTGTTTGTGGGCTGAATTTACTAATTCCGTTTTACCCCGTCCAAAAATGTTGATATTTGGCTGAGAAATGGCCAAAGACGTTTTTGAGAGTTTCAGCAAACACAGACATTAGTTACTCAGAACAAAATTATGTTGCTATGGGATTTCGTAACTAAAGAAAAAAAGCAATGCAATGTCACTTTTAAATTCAGTTTTCGGTTTATTTACACAAGAATCGCGGGAAAAAACTTCCTAGTACAAGCGACAAGAGAAAGGAATTCACCATTGAACATTCTTTGATCAAGTCTCGAGCTTCAGTTCTCCAGCCGAGCCGCAATCGAGGCTCAAGGCTCAATTTTAGATTTCCAGGAAACGTGGATAAGGAAAAAAGTCCTTTTTCCCTTGCGATGCGATGGAGATGCTCTGGTAGGTTTGTCCACATGAACTTTTACATTTTATTTACAAAAGAGTTTAACACACGGAAAAATATTCAGAATATTTGAACACTCTGACAATTTCTGTGCATTCTCCAAA
The DNA here is from genome assembly GCA_034698265.1 of Sminthurinus aureus. Lineage (NCBI taxonomy): Eukaryota > Metazoa > Arthropoda > Collembola > Symphypleona > Katiannidae > Sminthurinus > Sminthurinus aureus. The sequence goes on along the minus strand of JAQGBH010006316.1, from coordinate 4,731 downwards.
TTCCATTCAACCGACATCATTTCGTCATTCTTCAACATTCAACTAAAATAAAAAGCTCGAGCATTTTTACAAGTTTTGCAGTGAACTCAGACAAAAAGTATCAAAAATTGAAACCAAAATGACGCCAGTGACTGGATTGGGATCTGAATTTACAAGTCCATCAATTTCCTCTTGCTTCAAGTGTCAAAAGGTATAAAAAGTTTAATACTTTAATTTTTTTCACGTTTTTTGTTCCCTTGATCTTTTACTTAGCCTGCTTAAAAATACACAAACATTTGAGAAATATTTCATGCCTTGTTTTTAATTTTCAACACTTTACAAAATGCAATTGTTTTTCCCAGGTGATTTCTCTTTGTGACCAACTGACGAAAAACATGCACGAGTTTGAAATCGTCACCATGGAAATGCAATTCGAATTCGACCTCAAGTCAGCCAAATCAAAATCCATAAAAGTCCTCTCAAATGTCAGTCACAATTTTCACCCAATTTTATGTACAAGAGATATTGTCAAAACCAAACTAAGTTAGTGTTTTGGAGTATGAGAATTCCTTTGCATTTACATGGTATTCCTCAAAAATATTTAAGGAATGTCATGCAAATGCAACGGAATTCCCAAGCTTCCAACCACCAACTTTGTTTGGTTTCGACAATATCCAATTCAATATTCAAATTGATTCAAACCCGCATCAAAATTTCCCGCCCAATCCATTGTGCGTGTTCGATTTTATTTTCTTCTAAATTTTCCAGTTTTGGCAGCTCATCTCGATGATAAAAACAATCACAATTACTGGTGAAAAAGAGGAAACTGGAAAAGACTCGTGTAAAAGTCCGAACGAATCAAAACTCATCGTCAACGTGGAAAAACGTGAAGTTGAGAAAGAAAACGAATCGGCCAAGTCTACGTCCAAAATAGTTGCTAAAATGAGAAGACGACCGAATGTGAAACCAAATCCGAATCCAAATGTGACTGAAAAAAGACGGATTGAGATTCAAAGGGCCAACAGACTTTTCAGTAAGCAAAAAAACCAACAAATCATTACGAGTTTTATAAACATGAAAATATTGTACAGAAAAAATTAAAAATCATGGGCATTTGAATTTTGACTGTTGCTGGTTCTTTTTTTGTAGGGACGATCAAGTGTGAAACTCTGCAAGGATTTTACAACTTGTTCGAATGTACCAAATGTCAACGACAGTTTAATACAAGTACCAGTGCTCGTCGTCATGTGCAAGTGAAGCATCTTTGTCTCGGAACTAAATGTCCAACTTGTCCTCATAAATTTTTTGATAAAACGTCTCTGGAGCTTCACATTCCAAAATGCAGCAGAAGCAAACAAAATCAATTTGGACAAATCAAAGTTTGGTTACACAATGACATGAAAAACCCCGTCAAAGTTCAACTACAGCCTCATCAAAAACAACGACAAGTACGAAAACAAAAAGAGGCGAGTTCCACTTGGAATCAAACTTTCAGTAGGAAAATTATAAATCAGGATGCCGAAAAAAAGAGACGAAATCGAGTTTTTGACCCGTTGAGAATAAAAGTGAGAAATCCGTTTGAAAATTTCAGCCTTGAAAAGACGTTGAATGTAAAAGTTGTGATCCAGCGACTCGAGGTGGACAAAAATGGAGAAAACTCATCCAAAACACCAACACAAATCCAGACGATGGAGAAAATTGAAATGGAAACTGGAAAAGAAACGAATTCATCTCAAGAAGCTGAAAATCAGAGTTGTGTTGCGGTTTGGAGTTGCGATGAAATTTGATTCGAGCCGATTTTCTGATTTTTGGTAAAGACGGAAAAAAATTCAACTGTCGTCCCAATTGTAAATTGTAAATAAAGAAAAATACATGCAAATTTTTGTATTTCATTGGTTTTTTAAATTAAAGAATTTTAGCGGTACTCGGTCCATTTCCATTTGGAATTAAAACTACCACATTAGTTATTCCATTTAGCATGTAAAAAGTACTTAAAAATGGTCCATACTTTTTAGGATTTTTGCGAACAAATCAATTTTCATGACGCTCTTCATTTTAATTCCTTATCAAATTGACATTGCCCATTTTATAGATTGCAAATTGTAAGGACAAGAAAAATGAAATGGAAAATGACATTTGACCTGGTCCTTTAAAATCACTGCGAGTTTCAATCAATAAATCGTTTTCGTAAAACACGAAACACTACCAAAATTACATCAAATCTGAAATCTCTGAATTTTATCCGGTTCCAACATTCGGAACTAAAGCAAACGACGTCCAAGTTGAACCAGATTTTGTGAATTCTTTTCATTTGGGTGCTCAACTCTGACGCCGTTTATTTATTTTTTAGTCAGTTCGAGCAAATACAATTCTGAGATTGCTTATTGTCCTCCATTTAAGGAGCACAAAATCAAATTGTAGTGGTTTTGTGTTTGTGTAAAATTTCAAATTTCAAGAGTGCATCAGGGAAAACGCTGTTTTTAACCACTTTCATGTATTTTAAATCAACAAATGATTACTGAATAATCCGTTTCAAACCCAAGAAAATCAAAAGCCTTGAATATTGCAATTGTTACCGAGAGAAACCAAATGACAAATGACAAATGACCGAACAACGGCAAATCCCACGGACCGAAAAAATCCAATTCAAATTCACATTTTCCCCATTTATTTGAATAAAAATAATATTGACACGGTCAAATTGGAAAATGGGGAAAACATGAACCTGGTCGCCGATTTTGCTTTTGATGTTGATTCTGGACTTTTTACACCACAAGAAAAATTCCCAGGAGAAGAATCAAAAATCATAGCAGGAACAACATGTACCAAAACACGTCACTCCGTCTGCTGTGATGAAACGGAAGAAAGAATGACCTTTGGCCCTTGATCATGTGACCTCAACCGTGCCGATCCAAATCCCTTCTTTACATGCTTTCTGTCCAGTCCCTCGTGATATTGTTGTCAAGGAGATCAAGGCGAAATGGAAATTGACAGTTGATTTTATCAACTACCCGAAACTCGTTGATGGCGACGAGTGGAAATTAAAAAAAATCACTAAACTGTATTTCAAACTTGTTTATGCTTCAAATGTTTTTATATCATTTTGAAAATCAATCAACTCGGATCCAAATTGAAATACTGAAAATATAAATAAAACACTTGTTTTATTTTTCTGTTTTAATTTTCCATCAACTTGTCATCAACAATCAGGATAAAAGTGTCCGTGACATGTTTACGCTCTGCATGCAGAAAATTGTGTTAAAGTTATTTAAATGTGCTGAATTTATAAAATCCATCATGAGGAAAAGAAAAATGCGTAATTGTGAAACAAAGTAAAATCTTGACTTGATTGGAAATGGTAAAAATTGTCATTATTTCACTGTGCACTGCACCACAAAACAAAACAATCCAGTTGAAATTTCAAGTATCAGAAATCATCAATGATCAAAAATGCATAGTAACATGAGAAAACGGAAGCAAAAGTAAGCATTTACATTCACATTTTTTTCTAATTTAATCCATTCAATTCAAAATCAATCGTTAAAAGAACAAATTGACACATTCCACATTTGACATGATAAAATAAAACAAGTTGGAATTTGAAATGATTGTGGAAGAATAAGAGAGAAAATACTGTATGCTGAATTGACCTTTGACCTTTGACCTGTGACCTGTGATGATTATTCGCAGGTCAAAAAAGGGTCAAGTGATTCAAATTAGTAACGTTTCCCTCCGGTTGCTGTGACCTTGAGCTGCGGCATCAAGTCCAAAGTGTACTTTTTGCTAACCCACGTCAATAACTCGGTAAATCTTGTCCTTTCCAACCAGTTCCCATCATAACGTGGATTTACGGTCAATTTCTTCAAATCTGCAGGAAAACAAAAAATCAAATGCATTTTGTTTCACGTAAAAGTTGTATAATTTAAAACGATCAAGAAATGTCAAATACTTTTCATGTGGAAAACGGACGGATGTTCTCTCTCTGGAATCAACTCGGACTCGGAATCGAACTCCGACTTGCTTATTTTGTCATCAGAATCGGAATCCCGAACCGGTTTTTTTACTGCCTTGTAAAAACCCGAGTCGTAAAGGCTCTTGCAATTTTCTTGGGAAAATCCAGTGAAAAACGAGTCAATAGCGTGGGAATAGTTTTCTGGTGAACCCCATTCGATGGGAAGTTCCAGAGTCTCGAGTTTCGGCAGGTGCGTCGCAATTGTTCGACCAACTTTTAAAAAGTTAAAATGTGAGTTATCGTAGTAATGAAAGGCTGTGGGGATTTTCAAGTGTTTGGCATTGGGACAGATTGAGCCCAGTTGTTCAATTTGGTAGAGCAGTTGTCCTTGATCCCACAGCCGAATGCTCTCAACATTTGGCAGACGAGGAGTGAAATTTTCCTCTGGGAATGCAGAACGCCAATCCTGAATGTTCAATTCTAAGGACCCCGCACGATTTATAAAGGAAAATGGGGGCACGACCAATCGAGTCCAAATTTTGCACAAATGTAGTACAGACCACCTCTAACAATGTTCCCGTTATAACTCTTCGGGGGATGCTGACCTGTGACCTCTGGAGGTCACCAAAGTTTGGAATTTTTTGTTATATTCTGACGCCGTTTGAAAGTTTTATTCAATTTTAACTATCCGTTTTCACACAAAAACTCATTTTTCTCGTAAATTATTGAAGATAGACATATGGTTTATTTGTAACAAATAATCAGCATCAAATTCTCTATCGATTGATACCATTTTCAAA
>JAQGBH010006315.1:0-12724 GCA_034698265.1 Sminthurinus aureus | reverse complement strand
TTCGCAAGTTGCAACTTTTACAACACATGTATGAGCAAAATCCTTGTGATAACGACCCCAGCGGCGAAACCTCTGTATATCACCTTATCAATCTAGTCAATGTAGCAAATCTAGGATGTCCTTGGAATATAGCTTCATCAGGGAAGAATAGAGACCGTGAAACACTAGTTTCTGGCTTTGGATTAAATTCTGGAAATGTAAAGCCTGGGCAGCCAAGACGTGGAAAATTAGCAATAGATAGAACCATTTCATTTGAAGGTAATTGAAGTTGAGCTTCGTTCCTACGTGCTTTCATGTTTGCTGTACAAGAAGACATTTGAAATGGTTATTTATTTAAAGGTTCCATGTTGCATATATTTTATAGCATGTACAAGACTCATCTGACAAACTCATATGATTCATAACATGTACAATTTTTAAATGTAAAACATTTAATTTCCCAACCTTCAACAATATTTAGATGAGCAGGGAGGGCACCGTAAGGGGAACCAGGGGTTCCTTCAATCTGTACACAAACAAGAAATAAATAAATCCCTAATAGATCTTATATATATACATGCGCAAACTTACGAAAACTTTTTAAAATACTTGTGGAAGATACAAAATCGAATACATTTAAAATCCTTTACCATATAAGATGCATATTCTGGACGCCACAAAGATTTTGCAGTTCTAAAAATTGAAAGTCAAAAATGTTTTTTAGATTAAGTATTAAAATGATGTAAATGAGTAAAGTAGCGAATAGTTTTAGAACTGTTTTGATGATGGAATTCTTACTCTGGATTATCATTTTCTGGTTGACGAAGAATAGGTAGAACTTCATTTGCTCGAAGAGACACTTGTGCTTTCTTCTTGTCATCTTCAAAACGGACGATGATGTACTCGACTTCATCACCCCATTTTAACGAGTCTCCCTCTCGATTTTGAAGTCTCTTGTACAGGTTAATAAATTGTTCAATTCCATTACTTTTGACATGTTCGGCCCATTTTTTCGTCTCTTCCCAAGTTAATGGACTTCCTTCAGTTAACAATCCCATACTCTATTTCTTCAATAAAGGTATTCTGAGACCTGATGATAATTGAGAGTTGATCTTATTTGTAGGACGAGATATGATGATGTGTGTGTTTGTATTTTATACAATATATTATATATAATATATATTGTAAACTACCTACACTTTGAAATAGAATATGTATGTGTATGATACCGGCTTGTTGGTAGTGCACAAACTATACAAACACCTTTTGAACACTAATAATGAAGGTTGTAAAGTGAAAGCAACATTTAAAATGCTTCTACCTTTATCCTTTGCAAAAAAAAAGTTACTTTGTACTTACACACCTGAACACTTGTACAAACTTTTATAAACCGTAATCGTGAATGTCACATGTATCTACTTATGGAACATTATTTATAAATGTTATAATATTGTACTTTAGTATCTATATATTTATGTTTTGTATGGTGATAAAATGACTAGATCAAATGGCACAATAATTATATGCATACATACAGCATACACCTGTCTATTTAATATTTAAATATTCTGTGAACTAAAAGCAAGTACACAATAATTTTTGTCAACAGTAAAAATTTTATCAGAGAGACAGTAAGCCGACCCACTCATACGACACACTATATTAAATATTATATGTACTTAAAAACGAGGTTGTATGATGATGAATGCAGATTTGAGAATGAGGAATGAAGTACTGTTCAAGAGAACTTAAGTTATAACATGGTTAATATAGTTAACTATGGATTCAATATCCAACGTATATTAAAACTAGAGAGTAGAGAGACCGTGAGAGACGGATGAATGACTAGTTTAAAAAAAGTTATATAGTTCAACCCAGTGCTATATTATGAAAATCAAAAGCTCCAGTTTTTAGTCTCTTACTATCGAAACTCTCATTTCATGCATGTAAATGTACCTATGATGATGAAAACGATTTCCATACTACAACTGTACACACTACACCAGATAATTATATATTATATAGAGTAATTATAATCGATAATCGATGATATGCATGATGTACTTTCATTTCAAAAATATTTCCAATAAATAATATTTTATGATACTTTTCAGCCCTTTTTTGAGAAAAAAAGGCAAAATAACATTGAACATGTAAATAGGTATTATATAGATTATAGATATTATATATATCTGTATATTTTTTCAAAACTCGTTAATCGATATAAATGACAACAACAATTATTATATCATACATATATTATATTATATTATCCTTATTGTTTAAAAATTAAAAATAAGTTTATATTTTATTATTTACGTTTCTTTGAAAATCCTCCCTTAGATTTCATACCACTAAAACCACCTTTTCCTTTACTAAAAGAGCCACCACCACTTTCCCCTCGACCTCTTTGTGCTTTCTTTCCTTTCCCTTTTGGCCTTTTGTTTTGTTTTGCTTCTTTAACTTTTCGATTTTTCAGGATTTGTTCTGGTCTTTTAATTTCGGTTTTGAAACGTTTATTTCCTTTTTGAGCTGTATTCTTAAAGTCAAACCGTGGAGCTTCATTTTTATCAGTTTTAACCAATTTCTTTGAAAACGCTGGTTTTCTCTTTAATGGATCCATTCCATTAGACGTACGACCACCAGCTTCATCGTCTTCATCACTATCTGCCACATCTTGTTGTTGGGATACTTTTGATTTTTCTTGCCATGATTTGTATCGATCACTTTTATATGATGCTGAAATCCATGTTCCAGATTCTGTCTTAATTTTTTTATTATTTGGATTATCCTGAAATAAAAAGACAAACGCATTATATTATAGTGGTCATATAATAATTCAAAATACAACATGAGATATGTGTGTAAAATTTTTGTATCGAAAGATGAATTTTCTACAGTTTCTAATATTCAGTTGTAAACCCACATAGTATGTATACATGCATATTACAGTTTATATTTATTCTCATAAATGGGGCTTACTCTTCCAACTGAAACAAACTTCTTTCTTTTGTTATCCCATTTTTGTACACTATGTTGTTTTCTAAGCACAGATGTGTCGTCTCCAGTTATATCCATCACAGATTCTTGAATTTGTTTGTCAAAGGTTGTACCAACAGAAAGCCTGTAAATAATAAAAAAAAAAAAAGTAAACTAGTATTCAAATACTGCTACAAAACTTATAGAAAGGCAACTAATATCCAAAAACATCCCATTAAAAAAACAAGTCATTTTAACAGTTAAGATACAAAAATAGTCAAGTCATACATAAAATCTCAAACTATGTATATACTTTATGGCATTCATCAGTATTCATACCCTGTTTCTGTATGATGATCCTTTGGTAAGTAATTAATAAAAACTTCCTCATCCTTTGTAGACTGAGGAGGATTGTTGGTAGCTTGCATACTCGCTGAAGCCGCTTGAATTTTACCAATTCTATGTTTTTCAATTGCATTTTGATCTCTAGTCCTTTTTAGTTGCATCACTTTATGAGTCTCTGATCCGGCTTTTGGTCCAACTTCAAAAATTGTCTGTAATAATATAAATCAACAAAGGTCTGCTTAACATTCAAAATTCAAAACAAAAAATATAGTTGCTACATTAAAAAAATATTGGCATGTTCAAAAATAAAGAATAAGCAGTAACAAAATATTAATAATTGTATTAATTATTATCATTATTACTGCTGTACATTTTTCAAAGTGTACAGCAGTAATACACCAACTTACTGCATGAGGTCTGTAATTTTGAAGATCAGAAATGAAATTATTCATGGGATCAGTTTCAAATTTTGAACCAAAAATTGGATGAAGAGACAATTTGGAAATTTCAACACCTTTTGCTCTTTTATTACTCTCTGCTGAAGCATTTGGTCTACTTTTCAAGTATTGTGAGTATCCATTTCGTGCTACTCTAGTTAAACTTTCAAGGTCCACTTTAAGTGTCATTAAATTTTTCAGAAAGCTCAATTCCTCATCTACAATATCCTGAGGAACTCGACCTACCAGTACACTATTTGTTTCATCTTTATTATTACCAGTAGTAGGTGAAAATTTTAATGGCCTTCCGAGAAATAAATGTAAATCAATTAAAGATGCAAATTCATCAGGTGATATTAATGAAATGGCAGTCCCACTTCGACCAGCTCTAGCTACACGTCCAACTCGATGCATAAAAAGTTTTGGTTTTGCAGGGAAATGGTAATTGATAACATTGTCTAAAATTGGTATATCAATTCCTCTTGCTGCAATATCCGTCACTATCATTACACTTGCTTTTCCATTTCTGTAAAGAAGATTGTACAGAGGTATACTATTAATGTTATTGCCTGTTATTTAATTCACATTACAAATATTTAATACCAGTATGATTTTTTCAAACATGTACTGTAAAAATATAATAATATTTCATTACTATACATTATAAATTACATGGATTTTTTTGTTAGATTTCATACTTACCGAAATTTCCCTAAAGATATTTTTCTTGCTGCAGCATCAAGGCTAGAATAAATATAACAATTTGAAATATCTGCTTCATCTAGAACACCATGAAGATATTCAACATGATGTTTAGTAGCTACAAAAACAATAGTTTGGTCTCTGGAGTCAATTTCATATTTTAAAAGATGCAGTAGAACAGCTAATTTATCTTCAGATCTGCATCCTAAATGTGTTAATGAAAGACGTTCTGGTAATTTTGTATCTACATCCAATCTGTAAACATTTTTATACAAAAAACATATTATTAGAGTAGGTAATACTGTATTATCATTTATCATAGTCTATAAAAAATAAAAAAGACTATAAAATAATACCATAAACTAAATGTGGAATTTTCAAGAGAAAGAAATATAACTAGGTATATCCATAGAGGTGAGTAGTATTTACGTGATTTAAAATGAAATACCTTATCAATGTAGGATCATGAAGTCCAGCCTTAGTAAACTCAACCAAAACACGTGGTAATGTTGCAGAAAATAATACAGTTTGTCGATTTTCAGATAATCTTTTCAAAATTTCAGTAACTTGTTCACCAAATCCCATTTCAAATAATCTAGATTTTTTTAAACCAAAAAAAAATATTAAATAAACTAAATTAAGGATAATACAAATCAACGATAGAAAATGTGTACACACATAACATAACACTATCGCATCATGGTAGCATAATGGACGAAAATACATAACATTGTAAACATTTTTTGTCTGGTCACTTAATAATATTGAACAAAGTTTTACTTAAATTACCTATCAGCCTCATCAAAGACAATGTATTCAACGCCATCAAGTTTAAATTCCATCTCTACACACAAATGCATAAATCTTCCTGGTGTAGCAATAATTACGTCAGGTTTATCATGAAGGGCTGAAAATTGACTATCCATAGATTCTCCTCCAAGAATAGAAATGGCTTTTAAGTCAACATACTTTCCAATTTCTCGAAAGAATTTAAAAGTCTGACTTGCTAATTCACGTGTTGGGGATAGAATCAAGGCTCTAGGATATTTGATAGTTTGTCCAATACCAATCCTGGTTTTACTCAATTGTAATTTTTCAAAAAGAGGAATAAGGAATGCAGCTGTTTTTCCACTTCCAGTTCTAGCCATTGCCACAACATCTTTTCCTTCAAGTATCAGAGGAATAGACTATAATAGACCAAAATAACAAAAACAATCAATAAAAAATAATTTTGTACCATCTTTTGTCTTTCCCAAAGGATACATTTATACAACAACAACAAAAATAAGAATGAATAAAATAATACTATACATACTATAAGTGCATGTATTTTGAAGAAATGTTTCAATCTCTCTCTATAATTGTTTTAGATGATACCTTTCGTTGAATAGGTGTAGGAACTTTATATCCTCTTCTTAGAATTCCTTTGAGTACAGGTTGACTTAATCCCATACTTTGAAATCCACCAGATTTCTTTTTCTTCTTCCATCCATTAGCATCATTCTCGTCATCATCATCATCTTGACCAACATTGACAATGGTAGTATTATCATTATTTTGATTTCCAATAACAAAATTTGATTGATATTCTTCTTCTTCCTCTTCTTCAAAAGTTTCAGGTTCAGCCAAAGGTTTTTTGAAGTTTACATCACTCTTTTTATTACCGTCCTTTTTGGCTTTCCACTGTTTATTTCTTTTTGCTTGTTTAGCTTTCATTTTGCAAAGTTGTGTGATGAAAAGTTGAAAAACTCTAAAATTCTATCAAAATAACAAAAAATAACAAATAATACCATTTAAAAAAAGATTACAAAATAGTAAACAATAAACTGCATCATAATTGGGATAATTTTGAATCCTATAATAATACTTGCACAAAATTACAAATAATGATTCTTAAATTATTAAATATACTATGTTGATGTCACACAACAAACTTAATTACCTCACTTTTATGACGATTAAAACTTTAATTGTATTTGTTTTCAAGTGCACATGATGTTTTTTTGTTTCTTGACTCGACACAGTCAACAGCACGTGTTTTGCAATTTTTGTATTCCACGCTTCTTTTTTGTGGATGAAATATATCTATGTACATGCAAAGACATGCATGCACACAAATAAATGCTAAAAACGTTTTTAAAATCTTTGAAAACCATAAAAATTAAGGCAATGAGTCTGAAGTATAGTACAAAAAGTCTCTCTCCTTAATTACTGCTGTAAATTTTACAGTTTAATACGGGTAACATGTTTCAAATTTCCAGTAATTCATAAGTCCAATTGTAAAATGATGTCCCAGACACATCGCTCATGTCGCATCTCTCTGAGTCGGTATAATCAGTGATTCAGTACTTTTATCCATGAACGAGGATGCTGGATGCATTTTATGTATAAAGCTTGCAAAATTATTATAGATAATCGAAACTTTGGAAATTTGAAAAAAAGAATCAGCTATCCTTTAATTTAAGTAAGATGTATAAAGTCCGCTTCAATGATGTAGTTTTTAGTTCCATTTTACTATACCGTGCACAGTATTTACACACTACACACATACAAGCATTTTATGTTGGTTTGGCTGAATTTCAAAAATTTACACCCGTTATGCATCATCCACATTATAACCGTCTATTGATTCTATTCTAAATGGAATGCTCAACTGTTCCCTGTTATGTCAATTGTCAATATTCAATATTCATTACGGCAGTGGATTGATGGAGAGGAACCATCCAATACAATATACAGTACGATTCACGATCAGTGAATACAAAATCTCAAGACACATGTCTATTTTGTCTATTATCTATGTACCTGTGGATGTATGATGCATAATGCATTTTATTAGCAGCATGTGTTTCACGAATCGTAATAGTTAGTGGTAAAATGGCTACCACGTGTAGTAACAGCGACAAATAAAAATGGTATTACATACTCTGGCTCTTTTTAGAGAGTACTTATATTAGCGGGACGTTTGGGTCAACCTGGAATCATGTCATTTTCTCCTATACCCTTCTATTACACAGAGCTCCTGTGGGGAACTTTGAGGATCGATTATAATTTATTAAATCTGCGGAAATCAGGGGAAATATCGTGTTTCATGGCAACGACCGCAACACAACAGTAATTTTTTTAATGGACTGTAAAATGCAAATGTAAACTGTGATATTTGTGTATATATACAAAATACAAATGGGTAATGGGTATACAAAGTACAAAGTATATATACAAAAAGTAAACACATCCAAAATCCAAAATCCAAAATTTGGAATCCAAATTTTTTACTTTTTACGGCAACAACTTAAATTTTTGTACACATACGAATACATAAATGATAAAAGAGCAGGAGGAAACCATTCTAGATTTGTAGAAATTATAAATTGAGGATAGCAAATATGGGAAATCGGGCATCAAATTCTTCGACGGCTACAAAAGGCTTTCATGGAGAGACTGCTTCATTGTATACTGCTCAAGATCTCAAAGAAAATTTTACAAAGTACGGAAACTTAACTAAAAATGGGAATGAAGGAGATTTCATTTCATTTAGTAGTGATCCTCGAGATTGGAATCCTATTGATATTACCCCTTCAAAAATATTTGAGTTTACAAACCCATCACCACCACCACCAACACAAAATTCTATGGCCTTTACTCCATCATCATCATTATCAGCTCCATCAACGAGAAACCAGAAGATGCTAAAAAGGAATTCACCATGTAGTCCAGATCAGTCCATTCCAAAAATTGATTGGGATCGTGTAGTAATGACACCATTTTCTTTTCCTAGAAGTCGAGCAACAACAACAACAACAACTTCAGGGAGTGGTTATACGCATAAAAACCAAAGGGGTGAAGGAGTTGTAAGTTCAAAAGAACCAAAAATTAATTGGGAAATGGTATCTTCTGGAATTGCTAAAGTACCTACTAAAAACTTTCCTAAATCCAGTAATTCATCAAATGACCCCAGAGATAACAATGCAAATGAGAAAGGAGATGCAAATATTTCACAGCCAATGATAACAGCGACAACAAGTCCAATAAGTTTATTAGCAAAAGATTCAGGATCCTCATCATCAGCCTCAAATGAAAGTCGGCGAGAAAGAGGAAATACTACGTTTGATAGAACTTTTCCTGAATGTTGGCTTCCTGATATTAGAACATCAGCAGCAAGAACGAATCTCAGAAAAAAATCTCCAAAATCTTCAATATTACCATTTCGTATTGGGAAATTTAGAAAAAGAAAGTCACCACCGTCTTTATCCAAATTAAAATATACATTAAAATCCTCAAAATCTTCAAAATTAAATTTTAAAAGTAAATCATTAACTCATAGAAAGTCTGTAGGGAAATTACAAAAACACTCATCTCAACATCTTCAATCGATATCAAATATAACTACACCAGCATCAACAGCCATAAGAATACAAAATCCAAAGAATGATCCTAATTATGATAACAATCAGACAACTAGTAGCAGTAGTTCTTATCAATTACAAGAATTATTATTAGCAAAAAATGTTGGTCAAATGTCTAAAGGGTCTGTAAATAATAGAAAAACAATATCTCCACCCGATGATGACGGAATAGTCTCAGAAAGCTATGACGAGACTTATTCTTATAGTTATGAAACTGAAGAAAGTGGAAAAAGTGCAAGTCCATCAAAGAAAGCTGAGAAAAATAACAAAAAGAATGCTGGGAAAAGGAAAGGTGATCCAAGTTCTAGTGGTACTGGTAGTGAACCCACTGATGCTGGAGCTAGAAATGCATCTGGTAATTTTATTCATGTATTATATATTCAAAACACATAAAATATAACTGTAAACTCAGAACTCCCCAAAAATTTTACGTAAGTACTTTGTACATATAAAAGTACATGTGAAAAAAGGTAACATTTTCTTGGTTTTTCTCTGACAAAACTTGAAACATAACATGTAAATGAATTTACATAATATTTAATATTATATTATATATTATACTTACACAGGTACAGGAACAACTTCAGCTTCAACTTCTGATAAAAGTTCAAAATCCAAAAGTGGAGGTGATATTAATTGTTTTCTCATAAAACCCCGATTCTACAACTTTGTAAAATTTTTCCTGGAATTTTTTTTGGTTTGCTTACAAAAGTTAAAACACCAACATTATGATTTATGATGTATATAGTATATAGTATCCATAAATCATAAATAATATGTCAATAAACATGTTTTAAGGGTACAGTGGTTCAAAATCTCAAAGTGGATACAATAAAAAATCTTCATCATATTATACTGCTGGTGGTGGAGAAAGTGGAGAAACCAGCTCAAGTAGGATCAATAATCGTCGTCCAAAAAAGAAAATTCCACCTCCACCTGTATTTATTGGAAGTTCAGGTTGTTGTTCTGGATTGAAAAAGAAGAACGAAACACCCGCAGATAGACTGAAAAATGTTGATATAGTTGAAGAACTGATATATAACTGTCCTGGAGATGATGATGATGGTGGCTGTGAAGATAGCTGTTGCTGTTGTAATTTAGACTATTATGCATGTTGTAATGAATGTGGAGAAATGGAACTTGTTCCACAATGTACATGTACTCAGAAAAAGAAGCCAAAAAATCCAGTTCGATATTGTAGAAGACAACATTTTAATTTTGACGATGGAAAAAAGGGTGATGATGATTGTTGTGATGGCCCACCCTTCTGTTGGGAAAGGTAATTGCAGTAATTATTATGTTTTAAATGATTATTATTTTGGATTTAATCTCTAATACATTGGTATATTTTCATGACCATCGATATCTACCGTATTCCAACTTTTTTCAGGCCAACAAATCCGTACGATGACATTCCAGTTGGGAAAAATCCAGTAATAGGGAAAGATAATGGTATTCGTCGTGCAGGGTGTTGTGGTGGGGACATTAATAATACTGCAACTACAAATAGACATCATGGAAAATCTTGTGCTCCTGATGATATTGATGGAGTTATGCCAGCAGAAAGTGGTACATATTTCTTTGATGCCGAAAGAAGATGTTTCGTACCCGTTGTAGAGATACAAGAACCACCGCCCCCACCCTCTCCAGAAGTGGTCGATGAAATAATAGATGAAGAACCTGTACTTACGAATGTTGAGCCAATAATACAACCTGTAATTCAACCTATGGGAGGAGGAGGTTGCTGTTGTCCAAATGGAGGTGGTTGCCCTATGCCGTTTTTTGGTCCCATGACATGTGCTGGAATGGGTTGTTGTAATCCATGTGATGGAGGTAACGGAAGTAATAAAAATGATAAGGATAGTAGTACCAATGGTGGAAGTGGTAGCAGCTACGGTACTAGTAAAAAAAGTAAAGGATCAGACGACAATAGGAATCCACAAATGGATAATTTAGGAATGATGGGTTTATGTGGGATGAATATGAATGGACTAGCAAATATGGGGCCATATGGGACAATGGCAATGCCAATCATGTAAGTAACTTGATTTGTATATACCTAAAATGTGTACAATATTTTGTAGTGCTGCATACATTTTATACAAAATATTAAACATCCTGATTGTGTGGCAACTGAAATTTATTGTACGTAGTAATGTAGTATGTATACATAATACATTTAATGTGTAAAAAATAATTTTTTAGGAAATATCAGCCACCTTGTCCATGCCCTCAAAAACCTCAAGAATGTTGCCCTTGTCCTCAACAATGCTGTCCACAACAACAATGCTGTCAACCTGCAAATCCAATTTGCTTTCCATCTTATCCACCTTGTCCATATCCAATGTACTGTAATCCAATGTGTTGTAATGGCAAGAAAAAGAAAAAGAAAGATAAGAAAAAGCATAAGAAAACAAAGGACTCATCGTCTGGTGGGACTAAGACTGAAACCACCTCAACTAGTAATCAAACGAGTACAAATACTGGTAGTACTAATGATAATGATGATGATGATGAGTGAAAGTAAAAAAAAGACTCAAAGCGAGCATTTGATATTTTAGGCATTTTACATTTATGCGACAAACTGCTAGATCTGCAACTTTTATAAAATCCAAAAAATAAAAGAAATTCAACAACGTGTACTTTTTTTATACTTTATTGTTATTTGTGCTTTTATGGACAATTAATGAGAGCGAGAATTTTTATGTATTAATCACATCTATAACCCACAGAAAGTTGAGAAAGCAGATACGACAGGAAACAAAGCTTTCACTTGTACAAATATGAAATATAAAATGTCTCGTACCTAAACTCAAATTCAATCCAATTCAAGCTTCATTTTACGTACTTTATAAAAAAAAAGAAGAAGTTTCGTTAATGCAATTGGTTTCTCATATTTCTTGTAATGTCGATTTTAAAGAATAAATTTTTAAACGAATGTTGATTTTTTTTCGAATCGGAATCGGAATATATATTATAAAATTCATCATACAGTCTTGTGTTCCAAATAATACGACATAATATTATGGCAATTTAGAAAACTAAAAACTAAAAACGAGGTAAAGACTGAAGTATCTTTATTCGTTTCAAGTATAAAACATCAATAATAATTATTGAATCAGAGCTTTGTTGTGCATCTGCATTATATCACGCATACATCATAAATCATCATGTAATTGATTGAGTAATGTTATAGTATTTAGTACTGTATATTTTTCAGTATACAGTTTATGGATTATGATATAAGCTTTTGAATGACAATCAGGGTATAGTCTTCATTTTTCATGATTATTTACAATTTACTTCAGTAATATGTAATAATATAATACAATAATATATAATATATGTAGTATTATATTTTATATTACACAGATACTTACTCTACTCTAGAATCTAGAAACAAGCTTTGTGTAAGTACACACAGTTTGTGTCTAAAATAAAGTAGTTCATCCTGTCGTGATATAGTTGAGATAATAGTATCATAATATTAGATGAGTGGTAGACGTAGAGTTAAAACTTTCTTGTCTGGATCATATTCAGCAGTACTTTCTTCTTGATGAATATCTAGTGGAACAAAGATATCAATACACCCTGTTGGACTTTCAACAATAATGCGATCCGCCCCTAGTTTGACAAATAGTTTATTTGGATTTCGCTGAACATAGAGAAAGAAGGAAGGAAAAACAAACATTACAAAAGATTAAATTACTTGACTTTTCACACATTTGTTTTTAGATCGTCGCACATGTAATAATGGTAAATAAATAAAATATTGTTTAAAAAATGTAAGACGACTGCACAGGATAGGATTGGTGGATATTTATTTATTAAAAATTTTCTAAGTCCCTGTCCATCTAAGACATAGAAAGAATTTTG
>JAQGBH010006314.1:0-12724 GCA_034698265.1 Sminthurinus aureus | reverse complement strand
ATTACAATTAAACGGTTGGATATAAAAATATGATTCCAACTGTAATGGAAGCGTCATTTCTCGAAGTTATGTTTAAGAAAAAACCTGATTTAAAAATGTTACGTTTTAACAGTTTTATTGCGAGTTAAAGTTAATGAGCGCTGAGATGATTTTCATCTCGTTTTGAGTGGCTGACTTTTGACCTCTCCTGTGACCTTACTATTCAACGTAGAAACTTGAAATTCGGTCACAGTATAGATGAAAGTCAGTACTTTAATGTGTATATGTCGAAAGATCGAAAAAATTGCAATAAAGTGGTTAAATTTGGGACTAGCACAATTACCCCCAAAGCGCATTTCCCCCGGTTAACCCTAAATAAGCGTCATTTTTTGAAAAATATTTACATTTTTCATTTTATAATGTACGACATTGTAGGATTGTTCTCCTGAGTAAAATGTAGGGATAATCATTTTTTTACTGTTTTATCCTTCTGTATTTAATTTTGTTTTTTAACCATGTAAAAGTAAACATTTAAATATTTAAAAGATCACACATCATGCCCTTGACCAATATTTTCTTTCTTTGTCTATATTGATGGATTTTTTTGTTACTGACTGATTACCTAATATTGATTAATGCTTTGTGGGGAAATTATTAGTCAGTTTAAAAGAACTTGAGAGATTACTTTGAATTATGAATCAGCAAATTTTTGACATTTACTCATATTTATAGAATTCTTATAATTTCTCTATGTTATACATTTTTTGCTTTGCTGTTTGTTGTAATTCAGTGTTCAGTGTATCTCTCTGTGACCTTCTCTGCATATCTTAGACAAGTAGACGTCTTGTATTGTTACGCAGTGTTTAAAATATTTGCAAAGTCAAGCGAAATTAGTTACATTATGTACCGGAGTACGGATAATGATAATTTATTTATAAGATTAATGTTTTCAGTCTCCATATTATGTGCCTTTTATTATTAATTATTAATACGCCTTGTCTACTATTTTTCTATTCAAAAGGTAGTTTACAATTTACACGTATCCCACATAATGTAGCATAAATGGAAGATACCTATAAGCGTATTGATTATATACGAATATTATTTTTTACTGATTTACCAACACCATGTATACTTTTTTCCAATTCAAACAAATAATGAATAAAATATAAAAAAGTAAATTTTATCTATTCCAGTCAGTATTGTAAAAAACGTTCAAGTGTTTTTTTTATTACCTGCTGATATCTTGTTCGTAGCTTGCAATTTGCAAACAATAATAATTGTTGTATGTATATATATATATATACCTACACCACAAGGTGTCATTCTGTCATGTGTCATATCTCATGCGTCCCATGTTTCGTCTGATATTCAAATGTTTATTGTGATACAGTAAGAAGAGGTCCAAAAGCTTACCTGAAATCGCATCAAATCAATTTAAATAATTTAAGATAAAGTATTTTAATATCACATAAAACATGTGTTGAATGTTGAGTGTTTTGATACAAGGACCATTTTAAGTATTCAGTATAATTCCAACTATATTTATTATAATGCATAAATAGTATAATAAAACTAGCTGCTCAAGTGTCTCTCTCTCTCTCTCTCTCTCTCTTCCCTCCGTATGACGACAGTGAGTAATATTGAATATGATATCAGGATTTTGTTGACCAATTCTCAAAAAAAAAATCATACACATGATATTATATATACTACGTTACGAGTATATTATGTGTTATGTATATATATGTTCATCTATATTCGAGTTTTAAAGTTTAATCTATCTTCTAAAGGCTATTGACTCGCAATGGCTTTTAGCATCAGTCATTCAACCAAATTCAGTAGAAACTATAATAATGAAAATGCATAAAATGTATCTCAGAACTTTATTCCGATGTAATTTATATGTATATGCAGGATGCACAGTTAATGAGCCCTTTGCGTTTCATACTGCAGTAAGTCAATAGTCAATATGAATTGCATTTTACACTACATGCTTTGCTCATCTGAACAATGATTTTCGTTATACTGATACCTCTGAACTCGAATTAAGACTCCAGACCAACAATGAGTTTACAGCTCTTGTTTATGAATTTCACCAATGATGTGGTACAACGTTGGTCTTCGTTAAAAATAGTTTGAAAACTTTCACTGGAACGTTGAATCACTTAAACGGAACCAGAAAGACCAAAATCGGAATGGAAATGGAGAATTTGAAACAGAAAACTTTCTCAACTCAGAGCAGTGAACAAAAATACAACTTAGAGGCGTAGGAAGGATCGACTTAATCGTAATTTGGATTCTGCCATTAAACTTAAAGGTACAGATAGTCAAATTGAGAATCTACGACGAACCTCAGTATTCAAAATATCTACATCGTGCATATTGCATATTATTCCGGTTCTACATACAGTAGGAATCATAAAACATAATAATATAATAACTAATAACAAGAAAGGAGACAAATAATGATTTTTATGCAAAAATTACGTCATTTCAAGTCAAAGTGACAAGTAATGTACCATATATCGTCGTTGATACTAACATGAGAGAATGGGCAGCTTAAAGCGCTTAGGAGTTTAGAGTTTAGAGAGTCAGTAGATTACTGATTCATGCAAAATGCACAATGCATATTTCTACGTTTTACATTATGCATGAAAAATGAAAACCTTATCTTTGTCTATCACAGTCAATGGAAACTCAAACCTCAAACCCATCAAAAAAAAACATTGCATGTACGATATACGAAGGAAAAAACCACGGTGGATTTTTTACAAGATAGGCTGAAGTTTGAAGAGGATTTTTCAGTTTTTTCAACTTCTCTCACACTGTGTATGACTGAAAAAGGAAGAACGTCGTCAACATATTAAATGGTATTTTAAGGTTACTTGAAAAACATTCTCTGTCTTTCACTATCTAAATCTCTTGTCTCTAGCCATATTGCATATTGAAAATGCAGATTTGAGGACTCACAATGACTTTTTAATGAATTGAATGCCGATTGGTTGTTGATTGTCTACATCTTTGTTCATCAATCGTTATGAGAGAAATAATGATGGTACCATCATCTCAATTCTCAATGAAAAAGGTTCAAAAATACAAATTTTTACAAATAGTAATCATCATGTGGTATTTTGGGTACTGAATTAGTACTAATACTAAAGTGTAGCTATTACATGAATCCTTCCCTAAGAAAAAAATGAATAATTAAAACTCACGGTTTTGATGTGGTCCCAATACATACCTATTAAATTAGAAGTACGCTTTAATGCTCACTTATTCTTACGGTTTTGTTAGATGAAAACTTAGTAAAAATCAATCTAAATATTACACGTGTAATAATATTATGAATGTTTACAATATACATGGTATGAATGAAATTTAATATTCTCCGGATTATAGATTATTAAAGATTTGGGTTCTAATCTCTCTTTTGTATATAAAGCGATCAAGACGAAAGCCATTGAAAACAAAGGATAATGAGAAAGGCGTACTTAAGTACTACTTAAGCAACACACCATAGTAAAATACTAATATATAGTATGGTACAATAGATCGAGGTGCTTACATAAAAAACAATTTTTTTGAGTTTATTTTGTCATTTATGTAAAGCAGTTCATCGAACGTGAAGACCTTGTAAGTATTCTCTCTGTGTGCGTACGTATCACTGTCATCATCACTGTCTACTGTCTACTCACAAACAACGATAAGAAAAAAGTAAAATGTTGAATATTGAATACTGCACTGGATATAGATTAAATATAGGGTGTAGGGAAAACAGTGTCGCAAGCATCCAAATTACCATTAAAATTAACAGACTATGAGCATAAAATGCAATTTTGTAGTGTTTCATCTTTCGTCTTGTTTCTTGATGTTTGGTGTTTACACATCATCATATTTATCGATACAGTCTGTGCAGCGGAAGGAACATCACGCCATTCCACTGTAACTTTTATTGTTTTCAAAAATGAGACAAAACAACAACAGGTACATCATAGACGTAAAATACAAGTAGTTTATTGATAAAATGCAAATTACCATTCATAAAGTCATCAAGAAAATAAATAATCTGTTTTCACTCTTACTGTACTAGAAGCTTGATAGAGAGTATAACATCATAACACGTAATACGTACAAATAACAATATTCAGTAGTTAGTAGCATCCTTACTTCAATTTTCAATTGTCAGTACATTGTATTGTGTATTTAGTGTCGTGGTTCATTTGTATATCTGTCGGCAGTTGGCAGTCAGTGAATAACAAATGGTTGTCTACTTGAGGAATTCAGGAGAAAAACACACGACGGATTTGATACGCATTTTATTCATAATTCATAAGACATCTGGATATTATGAAGGATAAATCTATGTCGAAATTATCAATAAACATTCCACATTGCACGTTAGAAGTACAGTGTTTAGGTAAAAGGAATAAGGTATAAGGAATACATTCATCATTTTCTCGATATATCTTTTTTACTTTTCTAGCTTCTAGTTTCTGGTACATCAAACTTTGGATTCTTTGTTGATACAAAGTCTGCTGGATCACAACAAGAGACTAATTATTAAAATTGTTATTGAGAAAAATGCAAATATTTTCCACACCGAACTTTAACGTACATTCAACTTTTCTCTTCACCATTATCTCATATCTCAATACATATTCAATGTTCAGTAAACTTACGTGTGTAGGTAGTGTACTCATTTCTTCGTGACATGTGGATTTGTAGATATTTCCTTTCAGTCCAGTTTCCAGTTGCATCACCGTATCAATAATCCATACGACACAAATACATTATACATCTTACCCTCTTTCGAAACGGTGTAAGCCACATTGATGAAAGTCAAAATTTTCCAAAAATGTATCCAAATCTGCCATATTATGCTAGATTTTTGTAATAATATTGTTGGATAATTGTATTATCCGTTGAAACATTTTGTATTCATTATAGATTACAGACAACATTGTATGCATGATTGTTTCCTGGAATGTCATATCCTTATTACAAGGAAAGAAAAAAAGGAGAAAGTGAAGACGAAAAGAAAGGCAGAAAATATGTGGGAAAATTGTCGTGAAAAAAAATCCTTACAACTTAGATTGGCTTTTGGAGTGGAACAAAAATAAATGCGCTCATCACTCATCTTAGAAGAAGAAAAATGAGTTAAAGGACAAAAAGCATGATGAAAGATGAAAGATACATGGTTATGTAATATTTAAATATTTTGCATGTTTTGACAACTGAATATTTCCTATCACTACAAGTTGACCTCTGTGTCGAGTGTAGAGTATTGAGATTCGAGAGTCGAGAATGAACAGACTAACAAGGAAAGAGGAATGGATTCCTTGCCATTTCAATTTTGTATTTTGTATGTCATCTACGATCATCGTCTTGTCATCAAGTCCAAAGTGTTGATTTATAAAATATACAGTTCAGACTACAGACATAATATTCATGGAATCAAAAACTAATAGTACGATCATTGAACTTCCATCCCATTAAATTATTTTTGAGGCGATTGACATTTCCTATTTCTGATGGCTTGAGACTTGAGAATGTTTTTTGTTTTGATGATGATATGATATTAGCATGACATGATGAATCATCATTTTTATCACTCATCGCGCGTACAAGTAACTTAAAACACACAACATGTAAAACGTACACACCACACATTGATTTTCTTGTACATAGTATATATATGTATATTTTGCAACACCGTATTCATATCATATAATATTATGTAATAATATTATAGCAGTGTGTAATTGGAAAAGTGTATCAATTTATAGATTCAAGGCGAACGATGAACTCACTTACAGTGTCAAATATCTTGAAGAAACAAGACAATCTTTTAATTGAACTACTTACTGCATAATAATAAATGTACAGTGCATAATACACACTGCTCATATTAAACATACAAAACATTTTAATCAAAAAAGTACCACTATAAAATTACATGATACAAAAGTGTATTTTAGATTCTTAACATGTACACAATGTACAATGTACAACATACAACAACAATACGATAATAATAATCGTGAATGCCTATCGCAAATCACACAGTTTTACCAATATAAAAGCTCTTTAGTTACTGCTATGATTCGGACTGATACCTGGATATTGGATATGTTTGCTGTTTGCTTAGAGTTCAGTTTTATGTTTAAAATCCCTTTACATGAATTCATGCACAATTTACAAACTTCAAACTACTTTAAACTACAGGTGTGAATAAATGGTATCATGTAACATCGTAAGTCATAAGCATTAAATGGTGTAGTTCTGATTCTTAAATATTCTCAGTTGTTTGTTCACGTGTCGTATTTATGTGACTAGAAACTTTGCAAAAACTTAATTTATGGACATTAATCTGAATCGATATCACCAAAACTGTAAAATTTATAATACATCATACGTTTACGTTTGTAATAAGTTGTCATAATGAATATATTTTAAAGGATCTCAAATCTCAAATTTCAACATATGGATGATGATCCGGTTATAAAAAAAACTAGACGACGGATAATGGTCAAAGTAGATGAACGATGAACCAACCTCTTGTGGAAAGGCACTACGATACGGAATGAATCTACACATAGGAACACGTACTCACGTTTGTATTTAGTGGCTACTGACGAGTAATGGTGTAATGTCGATAACTCATCTATTCTATCATGTACCCAGGACATTAATAATACGATGTGCTGAGAACTGAGATGGTAGAGTAGAGAGTGTGTAATAAAAATGTGAATCTTGTTCATATATGTACAAAATACAAAATATACAACCACACACTCTCAGGTCTAACTGTACACACATTCATTCAATCTGTGCACAGACTACAGAGTAGAGGGAGAAAGAAATCTCTCCCTCACAAAAAGTGCGTATACGATACATGGGAATGGGATTATGGAAGTTATATTTTATATTTTATAGCATGTACCATATACTTAGTTCCATCTACAAAAAGGTAACAGTATACCTACAACTTGTAGGCTACAAGTACATTTTTCGCATTTGAATTTCTAGTCTCGAGACTCTGTGTAGACTCGAGACTCGAGACAAATTTGACAACGACGGTCAAATTGAACAAGAAACAATGAGGAACCATTTTTTGTGTTAAGTCCATCCTTAGTAATATTTTTTACGGTAGGTAGGGTCGCCTAAAAGGTCAATGTCCTTCCCATTGCAAACTCTTTCAGTCAAACTCCTCCAAGTTATACTTGAAATGAAACACAAAATCAACAAAAGGTCCAGATGTTACTTTACTTTGTGTTTTGTGTCCTTATTGTACAAAACTTTTATATATCGAGGCTTATCTAAACGAAAAGGCCATGTTCCATGTTAATACCATGGAACATGGCCTTTTCGTTTAGATAAGCCTCGATATGGTCATGTATCATGTGCCATTTACTACAAACTACAAACTGCAACACATTCAATACGTAATATTACGTATCATGTGTACAGTGTACATAACAGACATCGTACATACATGTACGTTCTAGATTCTAGTAGGCTTTGGCTTTGGCTTTTAGCCTTGTACTTGTACTGTTCCATCCAGTACATAAAAATACAGTACATTTTAGATTTTAGATGATTCTAGTCTCTAATCTGTAGTCAATTGACAATCGTCTCATTTAGAGCAAAAAAAATCCTCGATACAATATACAATATTATTATACAATACATTCTCTAAGTATGTAAAATGTAAATACATAGGAAAATGATGAAGAATAAATTTTTAGATTCAAGATTCAAGTTAGAGATGACAAGCCGGTTCATGGTTCATACCTGTACATAAAATACGTATAAATTACACCATTAATTATTAACGATACAATTGACAATTGACAGGTAATGGAGGATGCAAGAATAAATAATAAAAAAAGCATAAACCTACAATAATAAAATGGCAATTTAATGGAAGGAAAATCAAGGTTTTTTCTACTGTATTTGGTCAATTTAGAATTTATATCCAAACGTGTACAAACTCCAAACGTGTAGTTACCTCTACTCATGATTCAAGATCCAACATATTTACTACTATTGACTATAATAATCAGTACAGAAACAGGGTGAATGAAAAAAATGTCAAGATATTACACGTTTTAATATTTTTACGTGATCGAATGCAAAAAAAATCAATACTTTGTTTAGTTTAATCGTAGTATGCGTTCAATGTTCAAGGCTTTCAAAAGTAATAATATATTATATCATATGATATAATTATTACAATAAAAAATCACCTAATACAAAATGTGTATGTCAACTGTAAGCGAAAGACCAGAATCTAGATGGATACAAATGTGTGTGGTGTGTGTTGATATGAACTTTATTCTTCTGAAATGATACATGATACATTTTACATCTTTTTGAAAATGTTTTTTTTTATTGTGGACAGTATAAATTGTACAGTCGCGTTTCGGGCGCACTAATTTTAGTATCGGATTTAAATAGAACCAACCAAACACATAAAGGATCAACTAGGAGCCTAAGATGACATTTCATGAAACAGTTATCTGAAAAACTGAACATAGCTTCGATGTTCATGGTATTTTGTTTCGTGTAAAAAAAAACAAATGAAGCGACACACTGAACACCGATTCATTCAAGTTTCGCATCGAATGCGGAAATCAACGACGAACAGTTTGACATTACCTCTAAGTCGTGTATCGTGTACCTATCACTATGCCATGTACAATGTACAATTTATATCCGCCGAGAGGAATTCTTGTCTATTACAGTTTTCATTTTAGACACTCGACGTTGTTTTTTCAAGCTTGAATGAGCAATATTATTCAATACAAACAGAAATTCCGAGTTCCGAGCGGCTACAGCTATAAATGCTCATAGACAAACGTAGTATGTAGCGTGGTATGCATATGCATGTTAAATATAATATATACATATATGCAATATCCACTAAATGAAGAACTATAGAAGAAAATCCAAGATTCAAGGCTAATTTTTGGAAGGACATTTACAACTTACTAGAAACTAGAATACGATGTAGGATCAAAATTGAAATTGGAAAAATCCTAGACTTTTCTCATCTTTGACAATAAAAATTTAATTACCATTCACCATGTGCTACCCTATAAAAATGACATGTAATGGTTATAAATCTGCAGTGTTCTTGGATGAACTTGGTAAACAACGTAATTAAAATGAAATTTCGTCTACTTTGTAAATTGATACTGCAAATACGAATATCAGGAAAATTGATGATGTTAACGGCGTCGCAGTTTCATGGACTATGTACTAAGTACGTTCAATATATGGTCAATAACTGCAAAGCATTAATTGATTTCCAGTGCATAAACATGATAAAACTGTACAAGATACAAGATAGACGGCAATTTTAGCGTAATATGAGTCTTTAGGATTTCTGTAGTCTGTAATCATACAGAATACAGAGCGTGTCAAATATATCTGAATCTGGATATCTCATCACTAATTATTACAAATTACAACCGAAACGGTAATACAATACAAAACACAATGCTACATACTTTTGTAATAAGTAATAAGGTAAGTACATGAACGTTTATTAAATACATAAATTCTTAAATTCAAGAGTTTAGCATGCAATTCACATTCATATTATGGATTAAGAATTCACACTTAAGGTTGATACAAAACCAATCTTCAATACAACACTTAACAGTAACTTTATTATTGTCAATCGTCAATTGTCAGCACATTACATAGAATTGAAAGTATATTATTTTAACCTTGAAATTGTATTTTTTGCTGTTATTGTCTTTCCAATTTTTTGCTGTGGTCAAATTAAATTTTATGCTGAACATTCATCGACTACAATCTATTTTTATGCCATCAGATACGGAAAATTTTTGGCACTTCTACTTGAGAACTTTTACCTCGTTCAGAATCTCATTGCACAACTTGAGATTTAGTAGACGATGGTATTATGATGCATTAATAATGATAATCAGATGAAGCAGATTTCTAATGTTACTTGTAGTTTATCAACTTGGTCAATGTCAATGTTAATTTTCAATTTTATCTGTCATAATGCAACTTATAAATTGCAACTTACAACATTGAACTTGAATTAATCTTCCTCCATCCATCTGTTCTTCGTTCTTCGTAACCAAGAATAAATAGTAAATAGTGAATAGAGATAAGGAAAATCTCATCTGGATACAATGCTACAAATAGAGTAATGACTTAACAACTGCACTAACTCACAATCAGTCCCATGTCACAAATGCAATTGATTAAGTGTCCAAAAAAATGGGAGCAAAGTAGCACAATAGTAGTATTAATTATTACTAATTAGTTCACAGTGTACAGTACACCGTTTTAGCGTAAAAATATCTCGATAGATTTTCAAGTATGTTTGTATATTTGATACAGGAAATATGTGTCTAGTGCCTACTATATGCAATGTGCATGCATGTTTTGTCCCTGAAAGTTCGAATGTATGCAGTACGAAGAATGATGATGTCTTAATCATCATCATGCAGTCTGTTTCATATTGTTTTATTTTCTCACCAGTCCAGTCATCTGCTGCACTTTTCAAGTTGTAAATAGGTGTATCATGTACGATCTACTATTATGTATTATGTATCCCATTATAAATTTTATGATTTATGATGTAATGCACATTTATCACGAATCATGAGCTCGTAAATTCATGCCATTCAATTTTTGACTTGACACTACACTCAAGTTCATAAAACCAGCATGAATTGGCATATGTGTAATGTGTATGTAGTATGCAGTATGCACATAATACATAATGAATACATTTCATTATTTTATTGAACTATTATGACATTCTTAATCTACTGATTCATCTACTACCATCTCATTGGTGCACTATTTTTAGTAAGTGTCAATGCGACTAAAATGGACATAAATCACTCAAGTGGATCTGCATCTTTTTGTTTCACAATTATTAATTATAATTATACCATTACACAATACACAAAGTTGACAGCGGGCTGTTTAAAATCGGATCCAACAGTCAACATAATATGGTCAACTATTTAAAATGACAACGAAAACTTGACCAAAGGTTTAGCATCACAGATCACAAGTACTTAATAATTTGCTACGGGAACCTCCGCTGTGTGCTTTGTACCTTGGACATATCTGTAATATACATATCATTCAGGAACTCCTTTTTAACAATTCACTCCAAGGGTTAAGATTTTTGTGCTAGATTAATTTATATGGCCATACCCAGACTCCCTACAGTCTATAGGTCTGTCAGGTACTGTCTAGTCACCAGTTACTTGTCATTTTATCATAAAAAGTCATGAAGAACTACAAACTATACGATCCATCCTTAGATTACAATAATATTTACAATTTACAAGGCGCTCATGAGAGTACAGCTATTAAGTAAATAACAAATAAAACTACGGTTATAGAGAAATCAAAGAATATCACATATCAATATGTATAACGTCAGACTGATGGATTCATGAGACGGATGGTCTTAGAATTTTAGAATTATCACTCTAAGACTCTAGGCTCTAGACAGATATTACCTTGTCATGGATTACGAGTTAGTATTTATTAGTCTAGTTTCATATTTGATATTACATATTGTGTGAAGTATAGAGTTGTCAAGTCATAAGTATGTACGTACAAGGATTTGAAAAGAGAACAACAGAGAGAGAGAAACACAAATAAAAGAATACTATTATGTAATATACGTAAGGAAGCACTAGTTCGTATAGTTTGTAGTTTGTAGTACGAAGTAGATTACAGATTGGGCTATGCTACAACCTTCTTAAACTGTAGATTCTAGCTAGTACAATGTATGTATGTGCAATATACGTTCATGTCAATGATGATACATGATACATATCATGAGTTTGCAGTTTTTCAGCATAAGCGGATTGAGATTTTCAATTCACAACGTTTTTGCAATTCCGAACCTATCACAAGGAAACGTGAAAGCAATGAGCTATGAGCTATGACTATTGACTATGTTAAAGAAGAGACGCCCGCCTGTGTATTGTATTTTGTATAATGTATAACAGTAATATTTTAAAGCATGTTGATTGTTGATTGGTTTCCTGTAATCTGCTCATCCTTTTACTGTTTCTCGTTTCTAACTTCCAAACTCCAAACTCCATGCTGTCGACATACCTGAATATAACACGTCCTGATAGATGTATATATGTACATTGCACAAGGCACGGATTACGGATAGTTCAAGTATCAAATCAAATCAAATTGGTCCATTCTTGAAAAACTATTAAGATTCCCATACTTCATAGTTTGTCTTGAAGCATGTAGTTGGTCTTCAAGTCCACAAAAAAATTACTATATGTATAATGTATAATATATAATGTCCACAAGGCTTTCTAGTTAGATAACCTATTACATCACAAGGATGCACTGGTCTAGAATCTAGAATTGTAGCTAGTAGCCAGCAAAAGTAACGAACAGTAAAATGAGAGAAGAGAGACAGAAAAAAAACTTGATTATGTCTATATTCTACAATATATTCTATGTAGAAAGAACTTCTCTCTCCATGTAACTACTAAGTACAGATTCTGTGTAAACTCTGTAAAATGTATTATAAAATATACACTGCATACCGTACAGAACACAGAGTACAGACAAAAACAATCAGACAAAGCGTAAAGAGTATGTACAATGTTCAATGTACAAGATGTGACGACGACTTGAAGCAACCCCAGCAGACCAAAAGGTAGCCGGCCAGACGTATAATATATCTATATATATATATATA
>JAQGBH010006313.1:0-12725 GCA_034698265.1 Sminthurinus aureus | reverse complement strand
GAGGGGGATGCGAAGTTGATATTTTGGGGATGGGGGATGCGACGATGGGATAGGGGATGCGGGGGATGTGGGGATGTCAAAAATCAACTCTGTGTTAAGCAAGACTAATTATAAATGTGTTCAGGCAAAAATTGATTGCGAAATGAACGGCTAAACTAGAAAATTAAAATTTTGATTTTTTAAGCCATGGTTAGAAATTCATGCAGTCCAAGCTTTCGTGAAAAAATCATTAAACCAATTCGAATCAAAAGGGGTGACGTTTATGTATTTGTAAAACACTTGATATCACATGCGCAAAAAATGACCTGTTTAGCCTAAACGTTATCAAACTTAACCCGCAAAAAGTCCAAAAAACTGTGTGTTTGTGCACCACAACGACCAACTAGTATCCGATTTGTGAGGCTCCAAAAAAAAAAAGGTTCGGCTTACACTAGATAAAATGCAAATTTTGAGAGCGTTCCGGCACTTCAAAATTTACAAAATCACCACTGCATACTGCATAAGGGACGTACTATTTGAAGCTGACTTACTATTTCGTATTTTACGGTATATAGGTTTCTTAGCATGAGTTTTCCCCTTACAATAAAATAGTCCATGCATCAGTGTTGAATGAAAACAGCATCCACACATCCACATTGTTGGTTAAAAAAGGGTGCTAAACTCAGCGTTCTTTTAAAAAAAATCTTTTTCTGGTCAAAGTATCGAAAGAAAAATCAGATCAAATAAGGTCCTAGTCATTGCATTTACCCGGATTTGTTTACATCTTCATGAATTTTAATTGAGTTTTGATCGACTTATGAGGGAAAAACTGAAGGTTTTTCGGATAATTTCGGATAATGTTCCTCTGAATCCTTTCAGTATGTAGGTATCATCAATTCACATCTTCACCCCTAAATCAAGTCACTTTACACGAGAATTTGGTGTACGAGAATTGAGAATTTATGTTGGATCACTTTCCAAAAATAAGAAACTGCAGATGAAAATGCAACCTGAAATGTAGTTGTTTAGTGAGGTGGAAATACTTTGTCTTGTGTTTTTTGTATTCCGTAAGCAGATCAATTTTCAGTCTTCATGTTACAAATTCAATTTTCAAATTTGAGATGCCTTAGAAAATTCTATTATTGTCCTATAGCAGCGTCAAAAGCCAATTTCTGGAATTCGAATGAAGGAAGGTGAATTTAATCAGTGGTTGCTCAATGAGAGCGAAAATGAAGGTAAATAATTTTCACTCTCATTTCTCATTTCCATTACAAATTTGAATGTTGAATGATTTTAAATTCAAAATACGTACAAAATAGAAACACTACGAATCTCAATCTCAATTATTCGATGATTTCCAGAATCTAAATTTTGCGTACCACAATCACAAAGAGAAACAAAAATTTCTGGTTAACTTGAGTCTGAAATCTCCAGATTCATTGAAAAACATTAAAAGTTTGGAGATGCTAAAGTCTTTTCTTGTTAGTTTTTATGGAAACTAAACTCCGTTTGGCATTTGTTTAATTGAAATGTTTAGAAAAAAGAGTGAGTCAACTCAGCATTGTAAAAATTGTAGTTTTTATTGTCAAATCAAATATTTGCACAAAAATGTAAAAAGCTCTCAAAAGCCTCCGACTTGTTCACAACTGGACAACATTTTTCGCCACAAGTTGCTCGCATATTCTCTACAGTGCAATGGCAAACTGATCGGAATGTCAACAGCAGTTTCCGGTGGATTTGGCTTGATAAAAATGGTGGAGGTGGAAAATTGACCGTATGCCTCAGTTTTTGGCCTCTTGTTTCTCCAAGGAATGATCAGCTACGATTTGATGATTGGACAAGTCTACCAAATCCCAGAGAAAGTCGGAGAGGTCAAACGGGAAATTCGTCAGCTGTCCTACAAAATGAAATCCAAAGGGCCAAATGCAAATGCAAATGCAGTTCCAAATGTGTGAAATCCTGTTTCTATGGTAATTTCTTTTGTTCAGAGTCAAGATGAATCATTTCGTTTGTGAGTAAAACTCTTGGAATTTCCTCATTTTCTCATTCACTTGGATTTGCTCTTTTCATGCATTTCATTTTCATCTTTCAAACATCCCAGCTAGAACACATATGACGGATCGCTAAAGTTTCAATAGTGGAAGCCTTTGCCTTTAGCATAGACGATTCCGCAGCCGAAATAGTCACTGCAACGTTAAGTTTTGTAGGCATCGGAAAGTTGCTGGATTTGAGCCGAATCTGAATACAATCGATTCTGGATAATTGGTGTCATCTTGATGTATATTATGTATTATTATGCTGGAAAATAGTCGTTTTTCTACATGATTACTTACTTAAAATGCTTGGTTATCTTAGATTTAAATGATGGAAACAGTATGCCATTTATGTACATACATTTTATATGGATTTTTCAAAAAAAAGTACAAAATCGTATGGTTTTATTTTTCAAAACAATTTTCACACAGAAATTCTATGTATAGTTCATTTCGATTTCAAAACCTAAATTCAAATCATAAATCGTTTAAATTATTCATTATAAGCATCGTTTTTATACACCAAAGAAAATAGTTTTTTATACATAGTTCATGTAGTATTGTGACTTGTGACGTATAATAATATATGTTATAAAAAAACAATCTTTTCTTATTCAAAATGGAATTGTGCAACAAAATACAAACATACTTTTTGTAACACTAATTCCATATCTATAATAAATATAATATTACATCGTATTTAGTTCATTGCTGATGTAAATGGAATGCTTATAAAATCTTCGTTAGACTCGTAACACGGTAAAAGTACACATTTTCGTTTCAAATAGGTTATAGGTTTGGTAATTTCATTCTTCAAACTCTTTTTTGATACTTTATACATTGAAAGCTTTGAACTATCAATAGGATAATGATTTATGGAAAACAAATATTTAAACTCTCTGAGATTTATAAATACTTCATTATCTTCAATAATAATATCGGTAACAAGAAGAAGCTTATTGTCATTGTTCAAAAAACAGTTATCACCATCCTTATTACTAACAACTAAACCACAATATTTTATTTTCTTCTCATTTACAATAATAATAGTTTCTTTTTTACTAGTAAACTTTTCAGGTATTTCATTTTTTCAAACTCCATTTGTCTTTTTATAACTTGCTGTAACGGTTTACTTTTTGCACGTAAAGTTTTAGTAAAATATTGCATATGATTTTCAAAGGGAATAGCACTAAAAGAATCTAACGGACCAAACTTTAGTGCATCATCAGCTAAGTGTATTAAATTATGCACGTTATAAATTAAAAATTCTTTACCATACAGCGTACGAGTATCGTACACAAACTTAACTAAAAGTCTTTTGGCAAGAGCATTCCATTCTGCATTATTTGCACTACTAGTTAATAGTATAAAAATACCACAATGAAATAACAAGAAGTGTTTGTATTTTGATTCACTTAATTTACCTTTTAGCATCTGAACGCTAGTATATATCAAAAAAAGTCTAAATTCTGTAGCCTTAAATTTACCTACTTGATCTAAACTTTGTGGCTTGCGAGAGAACTCGGCTGGTATGTATTTACGAATATGTTTTGAATAAACAGACATTTGATCAATTTGATTTTTAGATAATTTGTGCGGAATATTACCCTTTACCCAACATTCAAGAAATTTTTTAGTTACGCCTATACACACTAAATGCATATACTCGATCGGTATTTGTGATACTAGACCAATACCCAGGTCTTTTAAAATAGTTTCACCTTGATGATGAGCAGCGTCAGCCATCATTATAAAATTTTCTTCTGTTCTTAAATTACTAATAAAATTATTAAATATTACACGACCAGCCCAAGTTCCTTCGCACTCACATTTTTGACACCCGTTATATCCGTTGTGACTTTTTGTATTTTTTATGAAAGTCCTAGCAGGAGCATCTGCAATAATACAATCTATACTAAAACTATATAATATGTTATCTACTTTTATACCTTCAGCATTAAGCTGTTTACATTCATTCACAAATTCATTTAAAAATTCATTACAATCGTTTGGTTTTTTTTCCCCGTGGTAAAGCACAATCAAAAAAGGTTTACTACTCATACCTATAATACTACCGAGTACAGGCCAAAATTCAGATCTAGTACTTTTACTAACACTTACACCGTCGATTCCTATTTTTAATTTTATGTTAAATGTACCAGAATCACTACCTGTAAAAGTATTTTTCATAAAAGTTTTGTACTGTAAAACCTTCATGATTATTTTTTCTTTTAATCCAAAATAAAAATATTTCCCACCACATTTTTCAGTAACAATAACCTGCCTGGGAGTTTTCAACAAAGTTTTTGCTTGTAAAGGTAATGGTTCTGAAACATGAGAATTCAATATAGGTAATAATTTGTTAATAGATGCATGACTACAATTAAAATCTAAAGCCCAATTGACTAAATCATCTTTTAAACTGTTACTACTTCTGCAATCCTTTTGTCTAACTAATTTCAATTCTTCGTTTAAAAAACCATCATGTTTATCATAAAAACAATCACTAGCATCCGATTCACAACTTGAAAAGTACGCTTCACTATCTGAACTCTCACTGCTATTATAAGTATTGCTACTGCTATTAGAATCGTTAGGTTCATCATTATACATAGACACATGATTATTTATGTATATATTATTAATATTATTAGTACTACTTTGTTCAACGTTATGATTTGTAGTTTGTATTTGACTATTACTAATATCATCATGTAATCGAATTTTTTTTAAGTCTTGCAAAACGATGTTGTTCACTTTTCTTCTCCTTTTCCACGACGACATTATTGTTGTCCTTGTTGATTATTGATACTTGTATTCCTTTTTCTTCCTCCTCCTCGATCACCTGCACCTCGAAGCCAAGATTTAGCTGTTTTCTCTATTTCATTATCGCTAGCTCCAGTTGTCAGTGGATTTTTCCTCACAGCATCTGAACACAAAACGCATTATTAAACATAATAAACTATTAAAATTTTATTACATAGGAAAGTATGCAAAATTCTCTCTGATGTCAAAACTTGTACAACTGCTATAAAATATAAAAACAATGTTTAATTAGGCCTTACGTTTCACAACATTTAGTAGTGATGATTTTTCAAAAGCCACCTTTTGATTTCCGCCTTTCCAATTTATCTGCTTAGCAAAATCATTCTTTAGAAGCTTCACCAAAACCCTTCTTGTTGTATCATCAACATCAGTACCACCAGCAAGCCCTAGATAGGATACCTAAAACAAATTAAAAACTTCTTAAGTAACATACACATGTAATAAAGCTTAATAAGTTAGTTTTAAACTACATAATAAAAATATTTTTTAAAAACAAGAAAGAAAATATGATGTATGAAAAATCATTCATTAAGTAAATTTACTAGGTTATCTATATTCTCTTCCTTTTCATTAAGCCATGTACAAACGGAGTTTAGTTCCTCCAAATCAGAAATAGGAAGTTGTGGTAGACTTTCAATGTGCAAGTTTGTTTTGGTGTATGACAGTAGGATCTTTTTCAATTCAGTAAATTCAATTTCAAATCCAGCGAGCTTCCTCAATACTACTACCTGAAAATCTAAAAAACCATAATAGTTGATTGCTCATTTTTTTGCCATAAAAAATGTGAAAAGGATCAAACTGTATTATTAGTTATTTGTTATTATTTGTTGTTTGCATAAAAGTAGATAAAAAAACATTTAAAGAAATAGTTTGTTGACACGTGCTTTGAAATTCCTTCTTGATATCATTTAAAAAGGCTTGCTGCTGTTCTGCTATTCTTGTAGTCGGTTCAGCACCTGCCACTACTGAGGCTACAACAAGAGAAACAAAATGAAAATATGAAATTACATATTATGTCGGATTATAAATTAAAAGTTAAATTACAGTAGACCGAAACAATGCATAATGAGTAAATTTGAATAATTAATTCCACAAAATTTTTATTTTACCATTAACAAAAATAGGTACATCCGGAATAATGTAGTTCTCATTTACGTCATTTGGTGCTTCTTGTTCTTCTTCTTGACTTTCTGAATCGGATGTATTACTACGAGTATTTCGATTTCTAGTCGATCCACTAGATTTAGAAGTGAACATTGACGAATTGTGTTCACTTTCAAATCCGGAGGTAGCTCCTCGTTCTAGTCGTTTACGTCGACGAACTGCACTTTCATATGTATCTTGAAAAGAAATAAAAAACAATCATTTCAATACTTTTATGTTTTAGGTATCAGAAATGGTTTTAGTTGGTATTTTTTGCATTGTATAAAATAAAAACTATATTCATATTATAAAGAATTGAACATGTAAAAAATTAAGTAATCAATTTTACTTACTTGCTTTACACAAAACAACAACACTGTATGACTCAAAATTTGTAAGGTGTTCAATTGGTTTGTTTTTTGTTAGAATATTATTGATTCCCGGTCCACTTGTTTTTGGCCAAAAACACTTCGTATCATTAGAAAATAGAAAATGCACTGGTACAACTGCTATTGTTTTGTCCCTTTGAAATTCAACTACAGCAAAATTATGCTCTTCAGACATATTTTAACCCTTTTTTAAGAACTTTAATTACTTATGTACGTAGTATAATATTCCCTAATGAACTCAGTATAAAAATTTCATCCACAAAACGCACTACTTTGAAGTTCATGTAAAACTTTCACATAATTGTCATTGTCTTTATTATTTGATTAAGTCAATATTATATTTATCTGAACTACAAAATACCAATTGAGGCGTTGGTTAAAACTACTTTAATTTTTTCGTATATTCACAGTTCAAATTAAAAACACACAAATGTTTTGATGCTTTTACATTATTGCATAAAAGCTAACAACTAAATGATATACTTTATAGAAATAGTTTAATTGCTTAAACTTGAGTTATTGTAAATTTTAAGTACGATAAATTAATTAAATTGCACTGTTTAAAGTTCAATTTAAAATTTAAAATCTGTAAAGAGAAACAAAAGTTCTAGAGTCTACACATTTGAATGGAGTCTGAGCTTTTTCAATCGCATTGAAAAGGCGCAGACTCGAAAAAATAGTAGCTGTGATTTTATCCATGCAAGATCCCAAACAACTCCGATGCCTGTAAAACATATACACAAACATAGGCAGTATTCCCGTAAAGTAAATATGCATTTCAGTTGGTACTGAAAAGATTCCAGGTTCTCAGTGTCTTTCCGATTCCAACTTACATGTACCTTTTCAGAATGTGGATAAACGCTGATGGTACAGCAGCAGTAATTTATATGACAGCCATTGCCATCACAAATCCATCATATCCTTCAATTTACATGCAAAAATTCGTCACTATGCTCTAGCTGGGATCTTTATGGCAGAGAAAATATGAGAAAGCCTTGCAAAAACTAGAGGAGTTTTACTCTGTCGTTGAAAATGATGAGCCAAAGCAAATCGGAGACGTTGTTCAAAGTCTCATGAAAGTTTTTGCTCCTCTTGGATCTTGGAAATTTCAAAACGGCATTTGACATTTGACACGTCCACTCAACTTTTCAACATGACTCAAACACGCTTACACTTGACCTCGGAAGGTTCATTTGTGAGTAAAAATGAGCTGATGGTCAAGGCGTGGAAAAATGTGAGGTGTTTTATGTCAAAGTGGCAGAGGGGAGTCCGGAGGAAGATGAGCACGTCTTCAGTCCAAAACTCAAGGCCATCTTGGAATTGTTATTTTGTCAACTCCATGATACAATCCGCCATGTTTTGTCATGTAAGAAATGAAGAAAAAGAACCGTTTGCTCACAATCAATAATAAAATTTGCTGCTCTGGCTTTTTGTAGCTACAGGAAAATCCAAAAGCCACGCCCAATTTTTCTCGTCATAGTTTGAGTCATAAATTAAAATCACGGGGCAGACGAATGACGAATGTTGACTTTTGTGAGGCTGATAAATCACATGTAAATGATAAATGCGTGATAAAAATAAACCATCGGGATTTCTGAATTCTCATTTTGATCCGTCATTTGTCATTTGTCTCTTCGTCAAGCGTCAAGTATTTTGTTATTTATCTGCATTGGATTAGGATTTAGACTACATTTGTCATGAATCGTTAATCCCGAGGCAAGTGGATGTTGAAATATTTTTCACAATTGTTTGCAATAGAATTCAAGAGGTTGAGAGTTTGCCGTTTAAGTTTAATGGAAATGTTACACAGGGCTAATTAGAAATGTGTTTGCACAAAGCTTGATAGCGAACTGAACGGCTAAATTAAACCATAAAATACAGATTTTTTAAGCAACCGTTAGAATTTCACAGCCCAAAGTGTACATTTTCTCGTGTAAAAATGGTTAAACCAATTCGAACGTCGAATGATTTGAAAGGTTTGGCCGATTTGACAAAAAGTGTTGATATTTGTTTTTTGCGTGAAGCATTTGATATTATGTCGAAAGGGTGATAAGTGATTGAAACCACAATGGCAGAAACTCCAAGTGGCTGAAACTGGCAAAAACCCATTGACGCAAAAGTTGCCGAAAACCACAAAAAGTACGAACGGCGTCAGAATCTTACAAAATGTTGAAAATTAGTAAAATAGATTGTACAATTCTGACACCGCTTACACTTTTTCATGTGCGTTCTAAGTTACAGGGTTCAACCATTTCTGCCAGTTTGTGCCACTTTCCGTTCAAAACAAGTTTCTGCCAGGCCTCCTCGCGAAAATTGTTTAACCCTAGTTTTTTCCTGCCCTTGAAATGTCTAATGCATTAGCATGGACAAAACAAGACCTTTTTAACACAAAATGTATCAAAAATAACCCGCAAACAAACGTTCTAACTGGATTTCGGTCCATCATAACGCGACCGATTCGGGTCCGTTTTTTAAGGCTCCAAAAAAAGGTTCGGCTTGAACTAGGTAAAATGGTATATTTTTGGCAAATCTTACACTATGCATTATGCGCTTTTTAAAATTTTGTACCCCCCGCTCAATGAATGAATGTTCCGCGGCCGGTGCCTGTTGAATATAATTTTCCCGAGAACTGACAACAGAATGAGATTACATTTGGTTTTAGATGAACGCTACAAAATAATTTCCCTTTTCCTTTGCAATTCCGTTCTGTACAGCTGAACAACCGCCGCTTCAAAACGAGAATCGACTGCCTGTAAATTTTTTTAAAGGCCGAGACTCAATTTTTACTTTGTATGATTGAGTTTCAATTGAACGGATTAAATCAGAAAACATTGAAAAAATTGAAAAAGAAAAATCAGCGGTTGAATTCAACGCCGTTTGAAAATTTTATCTATACGAAAAGAGTAGAAAGAGTAGAAGATGAAATCTTTAATGTAGGGTTGTAATTGTAAACGTAAGAGAAAATGAAACAGAGCTTGACGGTTGACGGTTGACGTTGATTATGCTCATCAACTGAATGCGTCAATGGATTAAACGAAACTTATTCCTTTCTGACTATTGAATTTTATTTGAATTCCTTGACTAAAGAAAGGAAAACCAACGGAAAGCACAAAAAATGACATGAACATGATTGTGGATTTTGTATGATCCCGACGCCGCTCAATATTTTTACACACTTTAAACGAGAATTGTCACTACAGTTGATGGGACGGGCTTGAATTACAATATTATTTCATCTTAAAGACAAATAAACTGAAAGGATTCAAGCTCAAACCTTAAAACTCAAACCTTACAAATTGTTACGCTGGAGTTGAACGCCGTTATAGAATTTTCCACGGTTTAAAGCTTCAAAGCATTGTTCCGCTGTTCCACGACTAGTTTACTTTGGAATTTTAAAATTCAATGCTTTATTCAGTTACTGTTCAACTGTTTCAAATTTTTGTTTGAGCCTTTAACAATTTGTGTATTAATTATCAACGTAACTAAATTTGGTAGCACTAAATGTTCATCACATTAAATTCAATTTAGGCAAGACGATTTCACTGCTCGCGTCCAAAATTTTCTCAGAAATCTGTGCGAACGTTGGTCGTTCATTTGGATCATTTCGCCAGCACTCGGTCATCAAATTATATCTGAAAACGTGTCAACATTTATGTTTATATTTATATTTTACACGATAAAAAGTTGAGCTTAATTAATTCACTTAACAAAATTGTACATTTCATTGCTGGCGAATTCTGGCTTTTCATTTCGATATCCATCACGAAGACTTTGCACAAACTTTGGCTCAAGTTGCTCAACACCGGGATATGGATCCTCACCCAGGGAGAAGATTTCGTAGAGGAGAATTCCATAAGACCAACGATCGGATTCCAATCGGAACTTTCGATTCGCCAGCGCTTCAATTGGAAACCAACGCCACGGAATTTGAAGCTAAAATCAGGTAGTTTAAAACGTTTTCTGATCAATTTTCTCATTGGGATTTTCAAAATAATTATTGTTGTAAAAATAAAAATAAAATGTTAGTGGAGAAAAACACGGACCGAATTAGTTTTGGTGTAGTTTTCATAGTTTTTCAATTGAGTGCTAAATCCAAAATCACTGATTTTCACTTCCCGATTCCTCGTCAAAAGTACGTTTCGAGCCGCCAAATCACCGTGAATCACCTGTTTGAGCCAAATTTAAATGTTTATTTCTGTTGCCATGGAAACTGATACTACAAAAATATGAAAGTTGAAAAAGGTGATTTTGATGCTACCTTTTTCTCGGCCAAAAATTTCATGCCGCTTGCAATGCCGAGAGAAAAATTGAGCAAATCCAGAGTTTCAATTCTTTCGGATTCATCAAGTAAAGCCCACGCGTCGCCATAACCATCACTTAAAATGTTTCAAAGCATACAAAATTAAAATCTCGCAGAAAAAACTCGCAATATTGCACATTTTTTGCATTTATGAAAAAAACAAAGAAAATTTACTCATCGCTGGAACAATCCGATTCCGATTGGTCAGATGTCATCGAACTGAATTTTTGAAAATCATTTTTGAACGCTTGTTTTCTTTCCCTCAAAAAGTTTTTCAAATTCCCCAACTCACAAATTTCCAAGGCAACCAGAGCTCGACCTGGACGAATCAAAATCCAAATTGAAATGGCACATAAACCAAAACATTTGTTTATGACGATTTATATTTGCATGCTAAAATTTCCAAGATCCAAAGTCAAAAGGCAAGAACAACCGAAGAAAAACCATTGAGCATCGTTTTTACGTGTTTTAATGTTGAGGGTTGAGGCGCCGAGGATTTTTAGCACGTTTTCATGCCCTTGAGCGTAAGACGTAATTTTAATTTCATTGAGGAAGGATATAAAATTTTCCGTGGTCACGTTGAATTTGGGCATTTTAACGGCAACTGCAAGTCCACTTTCATTTTCCTTTTCACTGTGACTCGACTTGAGAAATCCAGGACGCACAACGCCAAATTCTCCAGCTCCCAAAGCCTTGGACTTTTCATCTGCATAAAAGACAAAGGACAAAAGAGCACGTGATTTCTTCAGTTACAATTCTTTTGGAATTTAAAGCAGGAAAAACTGTTTGTACGAGATTTACCAATTTCAATCAAATCGGGGTCAACTTCAAGACTTTGATCATAGCCAAAGCCAAAAATTGCAGCGTTCTTGTCCGCCGGATCCACCGTTTTGTTTCCAAAAAGAAACTGTTTTATTTCCTCGTCCGTCAAATCCCTCCGCATTTGTTTTAATTTCCTAATGCGACGTACAAAGTTGAGCAGAGCGAGAATGAGAAGAAGAACAATGAAACAACTGACCGAAGAAATTATCACCACGGGTTTGCTCACTGAAAAAAGTCAACTGGAATCAAACGACTGCGACTACAGGAAAATTTAATACAGGAGCAGGGAAAATTGAGAAAAAAGTGGAGAATTCACCTGGATATTTGATTCCAACTTTCAAACTGGATGATATTTCTCCCTGCTTGTTTTTGGCAGTGCAAATGTACGTTCCTTCAACACCCACGTCGACCACGGGCAAAATTATTCGGCTCAAGCTGTGCGTAATGTTTACAACGGAGGTGAAAACGTCTAATTTATTCTGAAATTAAAAACGGGAAAAGGAAAATGAAAAAGAGTACATTTTATCATACTTTTGTAATTTATACATTTGAAAAAGAAGCTTTACTGCGGCGTCTGACGTCCACGAAACTTCTGGCGGTGGATATCCGTAGCCGTGACACTCGAGAGAAACATTTGTGGCGGAAAGCGGGAAGAATTCGCTTCGTTTTTGTTTTGAAGGGGCTTTTTCTCCCTTTTCGACGATGACCCGTTCTCCCTGGTGAGTGTCGTTCACATGAAGAGCTATTGCGGGTGATTCGGGAACTGCAAAACGCCAAAATATCAAAACATCAAAATTGGATGACGTAGAAAAAATACAATGACGTTGATGTTAAACTGGTGGTGAGCGTCAATTCTGACGTGGAAATATTTACCATGAAGATGAATTTCTCGCGAGGAGTTGCTCTTTTTCCAGTGGAGTCCAATGCAGTAAATGTGCGAGAGGTCCGTGTCGTTGCCCAAGTCAATTGTCTGTGTCAAACTCCAATGATGACCGTCTTTGTTTAAAATTGACCGTCGATTGTCTGGGTCATAATCTAATTAAAATACAAATAAATGATAATTTGCTGTTCAAGTTCTCATTATCCTACCTCCTTATAAAATCCGTATCTGATGGCGAGCCAGGTTTTTTTCTAAGACAAGTGGCTATTACTCTGACTAAGAGAAATGGCTATTACTCTGGCTAAAAGAAATGGCTATTACTCTGGCTAAGAGAAATGGCTATTACTCTGGCT